>JAVIWB010002130.1:0-295953 GCA_031893035.1 Dermolepida albohirtum | reverse complement strand
AAAACTTCATTTTGTTTATATTCATCTTCGACTCTCTACACGTGAGTGCAAAGTTTGTTCCAGTCATTTACTGTAATGCTTTTAAATTTTTCTTCCGCTAGCCTTTTAGCGTCCTCTAATTTAAATGTGACATTTTGTGATGCCACAAAATTTTTCACAGTCGCCCAAATCATTTCGATTGGATTTAGTTCAGGGTGATACGGAGGCAATCGTAAAGTTGTATGACCGTGTGCCTCCAAAATTGCGTCTATTTTATATCGTAAGTGTTGTTGTTTATTATATTTTATTAACATATATAACTGGGCTTTCGTCATATCAGATGTACAGGCAATACCTTTTTCGGTCAACCAGTGTAACATTTTTTGCTTGTTTGCATTAGAATTAGGCGCTGGATTTATCTGAACATTGTGGTATGGAGCATTGTCAATAACTAGTACTGAATTTTTTGGTAAATTTGGTATTAGTTTTTCAACGAGCCATTTTTGGTAATTTTCGAAATTCATTTCGTGATGGTAATCACCGGATTTTGTTCCGGATTTAAAAAGTAACAAAGCGTTTTCTACAAATCCATGGTTCTCACCTCCAGCGTGCAACATAATTAAACGCTGGCCCTTGGAGATTGTCGAAAATAACCCATTTCTTGACTTGTCTGTCCAACTTTTCGATTTTGTATGGCCGCTATGAATATAGGATTCATCCATATAAATAGTTGGACGATTTTGCCGTCGATATACATCTATTTTTCGTAAAAAATTTGTACGAATGTTTCTGATATCTGGTTTTTCTTGTAATATCTTGCGATTGTTTTGTGTAGCACAGAATCTAAAACCAAGCTTCTTTATAATTTTTCTTAAGGATTCTCGGCCGCCCGGAAAATTTATATCTTCTTTAAGTTTTTGTAGTAAATTTTTAATAGTAATCCGCTGATTATTTGTCTTGTGGAAATTATAAATAATATGTTTTATTTGGTATAGGTCAATGTCGTCTATTGAATCCATTACTAAACATTTCCTCGATCTTTTCTTTTTTGGCGATTTGAAAACTGGTGGTTGTTCTGTGTTCTCTTTCTCATTTCGTTCTGGTTCTGCTTGATATTCGTTCCCCTCTTTTAAAATATTATAGACAGAAGCTTTTGAAACACCAGTTGCTCTTGCTACGTATTCCTTTAATTCGCTTTTTGTACAATTTCTTATGTCTGTTTCGTTATCTGAAATTGTCTTTAAAAACTTAAAAACATTAAACACGACTTCACGGGTTTGTGAATGCAGTCCTTTTCCACCTCCTAAGTTGGACATTATTAATTATAATAAATAAAACAAATAATAACCAATTATAATGCAAGACCTCAATTACTCACTTTGACTAACCGTAACTTAACAACTTAACCACGCAACGATCATAAGCACACTGAGGACACAAACAGCTTACCGATGACTCGGAGTGTACCACCCGGCACGCCTACGATGCGCAGTAGATTTTTGTCCAAGGATATGATGGTCGTGCTGTATATATATATATATATATCGTAAAATATCCTTTTCTAAACTCTTGCATATGAGAGGTCATAAACGTAATTAAATAGTGACAATCTTTCACTCTTCCTCATTTTTTTCTCAAATTGGGAATTCTCATCTTTTCTTTAAAATATTGAAAGGGCACTCAGTTGCTCTGGTAAGGGCGAGATGTGTGTTACATGAGTTAGAAATATTAATTCGACCCTAAACAATTTAAAATAATTTGTAAGAGTATACTATGAGCGTCCTCTACCATTGAAAAGCACAAACTACATTTTATTTTTGGGTAAGAAGAATTTGGATACATACATTCTCTATATTTACGAATACGGTAATACAATTTTAAATAAATTCAAATACTTCTTATTCATAGGTTTTCTTGATAGTAATAACCAAAACCCAGCAGATACAAATACAAAAAGGGGGATAATAATTGAGATATTTTTAATTTATCTCCCACATTAAATTTTTCGAATGTTAGCTACACTTGAATTTTATATGAATCTTTATTTGTCTAAATTAGCGTCTTAAAAAGAATGATTAATAAGTAATATTAAAAAAGCTGTCGAATTCTAATTTTTATATTGCTACTAATTTATTTTAAAAAGTGAATAATATTTAACAGTCTAGTGGCTCTTTCTATATAAATAAACCGCCGCTTCTTCTTGGCTGTAGTTTAATTTTCATAACAAGTCTATATAAATTTTGAATAAATAATCATAATTCGACCGTAATAGTTAATTTCACCAAAGACGAATTTCTTAATATTTCTAATTTCACACAGTTCTTAGGCGCGCGAAATTTAAATTTAAATCTTCGTCACTACAATTCGGTCAACCTGACGATTTTTCGTCCGTGAACCCAATAAATTCTTACAAGATTCAAGCAAATGAAATATAGTTTCTTATCTAAATACTTCATGTTACAGATTAGTACTTATTCTAACAAAATAAGACAGTAAAAGAAAGCAAAATATAATATATTATATTGTGTTCCACAGACTATGGAAAACCAGATTCTTCGAAATTGTCATGGTTATTTAGGTCTTCCAGGAATTGACAAACAATTTGTATTTTAATTCACTGACTTTTGCGATGATTTTTTGAGTTGTGTGAGAGGGTGCGTCGTCTTGATGAAAAATGACTTTTTTTCTTCTGTAAACCAGCCTTTTCTCACAAATTTTTATATACAGCTGGACCAAAATATTACAATAATAATTTGAGTTTATTGTTTTACCAGCTTGGACGTAATCCACAAACAAAATTACTTTTGCATCTCAAAAAACTATGCTAACACCTTCTCGGCCGATTGCTGGACCCTAACTCGCTTCGAAGCTGAAGTACCGAGTTCCCATCACTCCTTAACTTCTTGTTTTGATTGAGGATCATGGTGGTAGACCTTAGTCTCATCCATAGTGATGAAACGATGCACAAAATTGTTTTTATTTCTTCTAAAATGCTTCAAATGTTGCTGAAAAAGTCTCATTCGAATACGTTTTTGTTTCATTGTTAACGAATACCGCACCAATTTTGCGCACAGCTTTCTGAGACCCAAAACTTCAACCAATATATTGCTCACACTGCCTAATGAGATGCCTAGGGCTTCTAAATTTCTCTCAGTTAAACGACGACTTTCCAAAACCATATACTCTATTTTTGCTACAATTTTTGGTGTTGATGCACTTTTTAGATGTCTTTCACGTGAATCGTACGACCACGTTTAAATTCAGCAACCCACCCTTCTAATGTTCTAATTGAAGGTGAAGAGTCCTTATAGACTTTTAACGATTGTCTATGAATTAGTTTTGGTGCTACACCTCCCAAAAATAAAAATTTTATCACTGGACGATATTCATTTTTTTCCATTATAAAAAAATACTGTGACACGTCAACTTCGAACATCTGTAAATATACAACATTATTAAATATTTTCACTTTCAATATAAAACATAAAAATTATCAACTTAATTTAAAGAGAATTAAAATAAAAAAAAGAATTAAATTTTGATGTCCGTTTCTTTTGAACCACTTCGTAAAATGAATGTGATTTTTTTGAATTGACGATGGCGATGACCTTTGTATTACATAATCATAATCATATTATAATGACTGACAATATAGGAAATAAAATTTGTACAGTAGATATTTCCAGCTGTAGTTAATCAACGTCACTTTACTTGATTTGTATATTATAACACATGTGCGGTTACATTCACATTTTGTTACGTACGCAGTTTACCAATTACATAACTTTGATTCCATAACGGAATATCAAACTAATATATTTTGTTCCGAAATTAAATTTATACATCACCGGCATGAAAAACGAGCCACCGGAAAAAGGCTTAAAACTTTCAATTACGAGATTTAATCATTGCGAATTTTTATGAACAGTTAAAAACTGACTGTTAGCATATTTTACTAATAACTACGAGGATAGTTTGACAAGTACCGAAAATGACACATAGGTGGCGCTCTAATTGGTAAAACAAATGCACTGTAATTTAGGTTGCTTATTTATATGTTTGCAGTCCGATATTTAGATAAATCGATTGATTAGTTTATTTTTGACAGCTGATTGAAAAAGAAGAAACACGTCGTTTTGTTAAAATGGAAAAAGCAGAGTATCGTGCGGTGATTAAATACTTTGTAATAAAGGGTATGAAAGCTACCGAAATAAAAGATGAGTTACGGGAAACATTAGGTGAATCTGCTCCATCATCAGCCACATTAAGTAGATGGGTAAATGAATTTAAACGTGGTAGAACAAGCTGTGTTGATGAAACGCGCTCTGGAGCACCCAAAATCGTGACTTCTAAGGAAATGATTATAAAAATCCATAATATTATTACGCAAGATCGACGACTCAAAGTGAGAGAGATAGCAAACATGGTAAACATTTCAACAGAACGCGTACATCACATTTGAACGAAAGAATTGGGCCTTTCCAAGCTTTCTGCAAGATGGGTGCCGCGTTTGCTTACGACTGATAAAAAGTTCATTCGTTCGCGCATTTTCAATGAGTGTTTGGACCTTTATAAGCGGAATCCGGTTGATTTTAGTAGGCGATTTGTTACTTGCGATGAAACTTGGATACTCTACAGTACACCCGAAACTAAACAACAGTCGAAACAATGGTTAGAACGTGGTTCCGCACCTCCAAAGATAGCGAAAACCACTTTATCGGCAAACAAGGTGATGGTATCGATTTTTTGGGATTCAAAGGGCATTTTGCTCATTGATTACCTTCAGAAAGGTGCCACAATAAACGGACACTATTATGCAGAACTTCTACAGAAATTAAATGTTGAGATTCGTGCTAAACGGTCAGGAATGGCAAAGAAAAAGATTCTGTTTCACCAAGACAACGCTCCCTCGCATACCAGCACAGTTGCGATGTCCAAAATCCACGAGTTGCATTTCCAATTAGTACCGCATGCGCCTTATTCGTCGGATCTAGCCCCTTCCGACTTCCATCTTTTTCCAAAATTGAAAACGGCACTAGGTGGAAAGAAATTTTCGTCTAACGACGAGCTTGTCATCTTCGTAAATGAGTATTTTGCAAGCCTTCCGGAATCGCATTTTAGAGATGGCATAAGGGCATTGGAGCACCGTTGGAATAAATGTATTGCTCTTTTAGGAGAATATACTGAAAAATAAAAATTATTTTGTATTTAAAAAATTCGTTTTTCTTTCCCATTCTCACTACTTGTCAAACTATCCTCGCATATAATAGAAGAAAATTAACTGAGATGTACCCTAACATCGAAGTAATCTTGAGAATTATTGCCACCACACCTGCAACAGTTACATCCACAGAAAGTAGTTTTTCGGAGTTAAAAATTATTACAACGTATTTAAGGAATTCGATGACAGAACAACGGCTTTCATCCCTTGCTATTGACGTAGCTCATTCGTTTGATTTCTGTGCTTTGATTGATGATTTTGGTCTTAGAAAAATACAATGTTTTTAAGTACTTACTTATATCTTAATTATTACTAATAATTTATTATTTATATCATTGTTTTTGCAATACAATATTTTAAAATTTCAAATTCAGTTATTTATTTATTACTTTCGCATTTCCTTTCATTCATCAGAAGTACTTTTCATTTTACGTACTTTGCACAAAGGACAAAGGCTACCTAAAGATCTGCCACCCGGAGCCTTGTAGCCGTTAAGACTACCAGTGATTGCTGTATTTGCACAGTGTTCAGTATTTGCAGTGAATCCACTAATAGCAGCGAAAGATTTTTAATGTATCAAGTGCTGCAACTACTTCTTTGTAATTGATACAAATTATTTATAAATCTGTTTCGAGTTCAGTATCTTGGAATTTCTTTCGACTTTCCTTGATTTCCTTCATAGCAATTGCTTCTTTAGAATCAAATTGTAAAATTACAGAATTATTTTTTTAAAAGTGCAGAACATAATAGAATGGTCCATGTAATCATGTTCCCCAGTGTGTACGAATCGGATGCGGAGGTTTGGAAGTGTCAAGATATTGCCTGTGTAATTCTTGAATACGTTTAAGAGATTTGAGGAACACTGGATTAGCACATAACATGCAAGAAGTCACCACAGTCATCTTTAAGTGATCAGCCTACAGAACGGATAGTTACGATCCTATCAGTCATAAACAATAATAGTTGGTCTCCTGAGAGTTAAAATTTGACCATTTTTTAAATGAATTCGTCAATACATTCTGGTACACTTCCAGAAGCTAGTAAGATTGAAGATGACGATTTAAGTGGTTCCATTGTACGAACTATGACATTGGTAATAGTATTTTTTTACAATCTGTCGTTTCGCCCATACACAATCAGGGTTTTTTATTTTCCAATTCTGATTTCGTTCTATTCGTAATACGTTTTCGAAATAGATAATTTACAGTTCGAGTATATATTCTAGAATGAGTAGAATGATTCGTTATCTAATAAATAGAAACGGTAGATTACACACCAAGAACATAAATCGAATAGAAGTTACTCGTTCGATCGTACGCCAGTTTTTTGTGGTGCCCTCTGTGTTTTTTTGCAGTCATATTTCATCCAGAACAGTGATCTAACTACTAATCATTTAGATTTTGTGACATCTTACTTTATATCCGGAAATTCACAAATAAACTTATTTAATACCTAAATCGCGACATAAAACTCTGTAATACAAGTGAACACCTTCGTATGAACACTCACACTGCATTATATACACACGTATCAATAACGAAACCCCATCTACGTTCTCGGCGCACGTCTAATGAAGCGCCGACCGAATTTCCACACTCAACAAAAGTCATAGTGTTCTTTTAATTCAGTGGAATGCACTGGAAAGACCCAATACTAGAAAATTTTTGCTGCTAGGTTTTCGGAAGGGAATTTAAAAATTATGAATGTTCATTAAAAAATGGAATTAACTCGCGAACATTTCTTTTTGTTCCCACACGTGAAGAATAAACTTCATGGTCAACGGTTCTCTACGCCGGAAGAGGTAGTTGAGGCATTCAAAACATTATTTACAGTAATGCTTTTCGGATTAGTTTAAACGAATTCAAAAGTGCATTGATTTTCAAGGAGAATATTTTGAAAAGCAATAAAATTATTTCCAATAATAAAAATTCTTTTTTTGTTTGCTATTCCCGAAATATAAACGGCTACCCTCGTGTTAATGGTAAAGAATTTAATCAAATACAACATACATATTTCTTTAGAAATGTTAAGTAATAGATGCGATATTATATATTATAAACTTCCCCTGTCCTGGTCTGCGAATATCCAATCACATCGTGACATTTTCGCGGTAAAATTTTAAATCGGTCCTGCGAATTAAAAAGTAAACTCTGAGACATACGATTTCTTTGTCCAGACTATTTAACTTTGATTTTTATTGAACACTCTTTACATTGTTATGATTTAAACGTACTAATCTTTTCGATATTTGAAATGGATACATTTCAAAAAAAATTCGAACGAAAAAGTAAATATAAGCATATCGGGCAATCTTTCTAAAAATTTTTACAACACCGCTGCAGATATTTTTATGTTCTGCTGCAGCCGTTACGTTCGAAATCATAAGAAAGGTAGATGACATAATTTGCATTACGTAATTTCCAGTACCGTGATATGTAAAGTAGAAAGAAAAAGCAGGAAGTAGAGAAACGTAAAAGCAGGTTTCGTTCTATATGTGGACCATACTACTTCTTCGGTTTATTGGTGTATGACATTAAACTTGAATGGGCAGAAAACGGTTTTTAAACAGAAGTTTAATAAAGTATATCCTGAACGGCGTAGTTTTTGAGAATGTTTCATTAAATTTTTATACACTTCTGACGTAAAATAAATACGAATAAATAATATATTTTAAATATTACTCCTTATTGTATTGAATATTGGTCAAAGTTTCAATTATAATAACAATATTGACACTAGTTCACACAGTATTTGTTACCTGAAATATTTTAGCTGTTGTTGAGTACACAGGCCTGCAAAAAATACTTTTCAAAAATTGTTTTAACTTTAATCACTTTTTTATGTTTTTCAGTGCTGTACCTATGAACGAAAACCATTTTCTTTTCTATTACGTAGGGTTTTCTCACAAAAAACATGTATTTTAGAAATAGTAAGCCATATATTAGGTGCGCAACTAAGTTCTCGCTGTTTTTTTGATGAAAATGCAACTTTATTGTGAAAAAAATGTTTACAAATGAATCGTTTAAAATATTGCCCATCGCTAGCGACAACTTTTTCCCATCTTTCTGGCAGAGCTCGAATACTGTCACGGTAGAAGTGTTCGTCTTTTGAGGCTATCCACGAATCAAGCCATTTTGAGATGTCTTCATATGAGCGGAATTGCTGATTAGCCAGACCACGTGCCATCGAACGGAACAAGTAATAATCGGACGGCACAATATCTGGGGAACATGGCGGGTGGGGTAAGACCTCCCATTTGAGCATTTCTAAGTAGGTTTTAACGGGTTTGGCAACGTAAGGCCGAGCGTTGTCATGCTGTAGAATCACTTTTTCGTGCCTCTGCTCGTATTGTGGCCGCTTTTCGCGCAGTGCTCGGCTCAATCCCATCAATTGAGTTCGATACCGTTCCCCAGTGATGGTTTCGTTCGATTTCAACAGCTCATAATAAATAACACCGCCCTGGTCCCACCAAATACACAGCAAAAACTTCGCAGCGTGAATATTCGGCCGAACCGACAACGTAGAAGCATGACCGGGCAGTCCCCATGATTTTGTTCTCTTTGGGTTGCTGTAATGAATCCATTTTTCGTCACCCGTAACGATGCGATGAAGAAAACCCTCCCTTTTTTTGCCGCTGGAGCAGTTGTTCATAGGCGAAAAAACTACGCTCAACGTCTCTTGGCTTCAAATCATAAGTAACCCGAGTTCCTTGTTTTTGAATCATTCCCAACGCATGCAATCGCTGGGAAATGGCTTGGCGGGTAACTCCTAATGCTGAAGCACGCTCTTTTTGCGTTTGGCACGGATCCTCATCGAGCGATGCCTCCAATTCAGAGTCTTCGAAGGTTTTTGGTGTTCCTTCACGCGAACGGTCGTCAACATCGAAATCACCGTCTTTGAAGCGACGGAACCAATCACGGCACGTTGTTTCACTTAGAGCAGCATCTCCGTAAACTTTTTGGAGTTCTCGATGCGCTCCAGCCGCCGTTTTCTTCGAATGAAAGAAGAAAGCAACACTTCCCGCAAATGACGATTATTTGGCACAAAATCAGATATTTTCACACAACCAAAAGTATATGACGCAAAAACAAAATCACTAATGTGTCAAAGCAGTTTGTTTATCATATGTCTAAGCTTGGTTCATGACATTTTGGTTATGTCACAATCGACCAGCACTTGCTACTGGAGCCATCTCTTGAAAAACAGCGAGAACTTAGTTGCGCACCTAATAAAAGTAGTTCTACTAGTTCGATATAAGTTTCAAATTTCGACAGACAAAAGCTGTCCAAGTATTTGATTCAAGTTCAGTCAGCAAATCTGTAAATTTGGTATCTCTCGTCTGATGATTCGTCTGATTTGGGAATCATCAAATGTATCTACTTTAATTTTTTCCACTGTTAGCTGAGAAAACGTTCCGCAAATATAAGAAAAGCAGTTTTTATTTTTATCAAGAGATTTAACAAACTGATTCACGACGTCCAATTTGTAATGGACTGCGAACTACATTTTACTTACCAGGCATCATATTCTTTCCAAAGGGTCAATTTTTTCAAACCCAATGTTCTTGTTTAACTCTGCTGTGCCGGAAACATATAAAACAGGAAAACTAAGTCTTGTTGACCAAGAAGAATGTTCACTACTTTTACATCAACACATCTACTCGTGTTCAAGATGCTTTATTTTAATAAAAACTGAATATTACAATATTCTGTCTTTAACTTTGTAGTGTGAGCAATAGATATCTGGGCGTATTTATTTCATTTATATGGCAAAATGTAATTAAGGCTACCTTTTTAACTGTCAATGAATAAACACCATTCACTTGGTGCAATTTTAATATCTAAATAAATGTTAGATTGTCTTCTTGGGCAAAATAACTCCGTATCTCTTTAATATTTTCCGACAAAAAGTAATTTATGCGTCTGGAGCAAGCCAATTTTTTTTCACAGCTCATTCTGCAAATGAGTTTATCTTCAGGTAAACTTTCAAAGTTGGGATAATTTTCTAATGATCTGGATTCTAAATCATCTTGTACTATGGGTTCAGATATCTCAGTAATTGAAACCGATGGAAAAAGGATGTCAACTGAATATTGTACCGGATGCTACCTAAACGTGGTACATAGACATTTCAGTTTAGCTCGATTTTTACTTTACCTACCCTTTATGTCAACATTGCAAAAGTACCAATCGTCTAGATGACTTTTTAGTTCTCGCCAAATAGTTGGGATTCCAAATCTAAAAGCAGTTCTTTTACAGCTTCTCCATAATCTTAAGTATTGAACGCGGAATTTACAAACACAATTAGGAGCCTAGATCTTATCATTTTTATCCAGATTGTGCTGAAATACAGCAAATGAATACTTTTGACGAACTCGGAAATATTTTTTCTATGATATTTGAACACATAGTCTCTACATATAGTCTCTACACTGATACTGTTTACAACATGGACGTTATCAACGAATAAATGCACGTAAACGACGAAATAGAATATTGAAATAACAGTATGTGTACTAAAAGTTTTAACTCTAGAACTAAAAATAGCATGTTATAAATAAGTTTCATTAATTATGAAATTCGCGGCAACAGACAAAAAATAGAATTTTGTAAAGTGGTGCAATACGAGGGATGTCTTATAAGTTTTGCACAGTGGGAGTCAGACGGCGCCCAATGTCAGTACTAAAAATTAATATCCATCTTTAGTTAACCTAAATCCAAAGTTTCAGTGCGATACGTATAGTATTGTAGCTTCTAAAAACTAACCCCGAACGGCGAATCATCCTCCACCAACAAAATGCAAGTTCGCACACAACACGCAAGACTTCGAACCTAAGTCCCAACAATTTCTTTGCCTTTCCGAAAATCAAAAACGGTTCCAGTCGTCAGAACGAGCAGTCGATGCTTTCAAAACCGCAATTTTACTGAACCAACAAACGAGTGGAACAACTGCTTCCAGAGTTGATTCGATTGCATGCAAAAATGCATTAATCTTCGCGGAGAATACTTCGAAGAACAATGAAGTATTTAAAAGCTATCTACTGTTTCGTTCCAGTTTTATATGCAAAACTTAAAAGACAACCCACGTAATAACATTTTATAGTCCTTCATTTACAGATCATCAACATTGTCATTTATATAATACAATGATACAAAAAGTCAAACACGTGTAAAGTTTTAGTAAAAGTCGTATTATGTAATAATACACACAATTCTTGATAATTGAATTAGACTTATATTGCGATTTTGCTATTAGTTCAATCCAAATTTATTAATAATGAAATAAAGATGTATGTACACATATGTATGGTATTTATTTCATACAAAATGTTAAACATTCATCATAAAATATATTACATCACCTCCTTTAACTTAAGTTTCGCATTCTTTTGCCAATTTCTGCAGATATTGTCTTTTGAAATTGCAATTGTTGAATTAGCACATGTGTTCTAATCAAACAATTGCAATTATGTTATTCAGGACACGTCTGGATTTTCGTTGGGATTTAGATCTGATAGATTTCCAGGCCAAGGCCAAATAAATGTGATATGGGCGAATCAATTAAGGTTAATATAATCTCTTTCCACATCATTTTCGAATTCTGTATACGTTTCTCGACAACTAAGTTGTCATCTTCAGCATATAATTAGTCACAGTGTCGCACCTGGAACCACAGTAAAATTCGCACAAAGACGAGACCCATAAGACTTATGCCGTCGGAAGCCAAACACACATTGTAGATTCCTTTCACATTATTTAAATTGTATTCTAGTCTTAAACTGAACACTTATCTTAAGGTACCTGTTTGCATATACAAACCTATTCGTCGGTCATACATTACCTTTTTATGAAGTGGAACAGACACATCCATCGAGGCTACGTTTAATCGATAAAAATTGTGTGTTTATGCAGGACGACGACCCCAAATACTCAGCAGTAATATGAAAGAATTTCTTAAATAGCGACCAAAACAATAATACCTGACATGGTCACCGCAAAGCCCCGACCTAAACCCCATAGAATTGTTATAGGATGAATTGGACAGTAGAGTCCGAAAAGTGTGTCCTGTTTAAAATATCTTTGTTTATTTAAAGTTAAAATTACTTTAATTTTTATAATTATATTTTATAAACATCTATAAACAATAATGCAATAAAAATTTAAGTTTTGACATAAATTAGTTGAACTGCATTTCCGTTTTTTAAATTTATTTGAGTGTCCGAATTAATATGGATGGTAGTGTACATTTAAGTAAAATACAAATAGAAAAGAGGACAGAATAATATGAATTAACGAGACAACTATTATTATTTAATTTAAAGAAGCATCTTTAATCTATTAAACAAAAAGGATTTGTTTAATTTTGAAAAATTTTCGCTTTTCACTTTTTCAAATAGTTTTAATTATTTTACATTGCATAATCTTCAATAAAAGAATGCACATGTCTTAAAAATATTTTCCAGTCATTAATTTAAATATTACTACGTATAATATCAAAGAATTGCAAATGATTTCTTTCTATTTTCATATATGAGAAGAAAGTTAAATATATTTATAAACTTCCTTGTTATTAAATTTGTGTGCGTTACATTTTTTTACCGCAAATATTCTAACAATAATGACGACTATACCCTAATACAAGTTCCATTTTCTAATACAGAAGCAGGAATAAGCCCAAATGAATCTAGTGGGGATGCGAACCATTTTAAAACCTGCTTTTGATTTTAAGCGTACAGTGTCAGTAGTGTGTATTATTGTTTAAGTTCAACTTTACGGTAAGATATTTAATTTCTTTAATTGAAAAAAACATTTGTTTTTAGTGGAAAATATATAAATAATTGTTTCATTGTATATAATATCGAAGATAGTTTCATTGAAATAAAATGCCTGTAGCTAAAATAATTTTATTTTTGTTAAATTATAATAGATTAGTTTACAATTGTTTTTTAAATTAACTTTCTACCTTCTGTAATTTTCAAATGAATCAAACAGTTATTTTGATTATTATTAAACAGATGATACATGAAATATATTTACTAAATTAAAATGCTAAAATTATTTACATAAGTTTTTTTTCAAGTGATAATAATTATACCAAAAAAAATCGAACAATTATTAAAATTAATTTATTCGTAAATTTGTGAGACAAAAATTTAAAAAAAAAATCCTTCGAGCCGGATTTGAACCAGCGACCTATGGATATCTATTATGTGTAATTCAACTACAGTCCACCGCTCTACCAACTGAGCTATCGAAGGTTGGAAACAAAATTTTCTTATCATATATTTATAATTAAAAATGGTTTCTATTTTCATAAAAAATAAAATAAAAATAATATATTTTAAATATACAACATAATATCAACTGTTTAAATTTCCTTCTTTTTCAATTTCATTATTTTTCTTACCCCTCTTTAACCCACAATATATTAATTTTATATACATTTATTTGATGAACTTTTTTACAATATTTTTTTAAATACATATATTATTTATAAATTTACAAAAGCGCAAACATTTGAATACATTAAATAATACTTTATTCAAAGATTTTAGAGGATTTTTTCCCTCTTCCTCAAGTTATTTTATTTAGTTCTATTAGTCTGTTCAGAAATTTGTTCCCCTTTTTGAAATACACTATAGATTGAAGAAAAAAAGTTTTTCTTCTTATTTTCTTCAATCTATAGTGTATTTCAAAAAGAGGGACAAATTTCTGAACAGACCCTCATGACAGTTAATTCTCATTGGTTGAAAGCAAAGCAAAATCACATAGTCATATCTATAATGACCTATTATTTGAACTTTTTTAAACTGATAAATAAAATTACATGTTTTCTAAAGAAATATCTTTCTGTACACATAAAAATACGAATTTTAATGTATGGATTATATAACAATATAACTGATTTGCTTACTTTTCTATTCAAGTTTTCACGAATTTTATAGGTTGTAATTTGGGCTTGGGGTCTGTTCAGAAATATGTCTCTCTCTTTTTGAAACACAATATAGAATATATCGATTTTATATATAATTAATGATTTTTTAAAAAATATTTTTATATATTACTATTTTCTGTGGAAAATCGTCAATTTACAAAAAAGCGAGCAGTTTAAATTAAAAAAATTGTGCGGCGTTTCTGTGCGTTTATACTTAGATATGAAACTGACGGAACTGTTATGTACATTTGGTAAAAATCTAATCTACAAGCATTTGTAATTTCTTTCTCTTTCTTTTCTTCTTTACGTTAATTTTTATGTATCATTAATTTTAAATTATAGCCATATGTGACTAAAATGATAACTGTGAATTGGTTACTTTTTTTTAAAGAAATCCGCAGAATAAAGTTCCTAAAACGACAAATTTATTTTAACTGTGACAAATACTAAACATTGTCTAGACATTGAATTTACTTGAAATTTAATATTTAAATTAATAGCTATACCTCCGAGATTTAAATCACGAGCCATTTACAAAATTTTGTCCATTCTGTAAATGAAAGCTTTAATATGGAAATAAATTTTACAATTACAAAAACACAACCGTACATTTTTAAGTTTTAGATATTCTAAAATACTTTATTTTTCCAAAATTTTTCACATAGAAAACGTATTTATGCAATCGTTTGGTGTTTTATAAAAATCAAATCAAAATTGACAATTTAATTTCACTTGAACAGTATCTAGAACTTGTATATAGGAAGACGGAAATATTATTTACAGATTTTATTCTTAGATATCTAAATCTTACGTAACAATGCTGTAATGCATTGCATAGCTTGTACCATTTTCTGTTGACCGACTTAACCACGTCTCTTCAAAATCATTATATAATATTAACACGAGAGATTCTACTTTCTCCGACAAATTATATAGAAAAAAGTTCACTTTCATTGATTTGGGATACATACGTCATAAAATATATAATGATTCATTTGCTTTAGTTATTAAAAGATCGCGTAGGCAAAATTATAAAATAAATAAAAGTGTAATACAAAATACAATTTCCGTTAATCGTGTTTAATTATTAACTTCTTTAAAAATAATTTTTTTAAATTGGAAATGTCGAAACATTTATTTTGTGAAAAGAATCTTCGAAAAATTAATATGTAATAATGTGTAGCTTTCACATTGAGATAAAAAACGTAATTTTAAACAACATTATAGTCGACATTCGACAATTATTTTTTTTATTATTCATACCGGCTGCCATAAATAAATACCCAGACAAACACCTAGAAAACGTTCGTATATTTTAATGAAATTTTCAGGAAATATGTGTTTCATTCGTATTAAAAAATGATGAAAATTTCCAGACGATGACCACTAATCACCAAAAGTTAATAAAATCCTTTTCCAAAATAATTTTGGTATTCTATATACGTATTTCGGCAACTAAATTGTCATCATTATGTGTATTTGGCTTTCGACAGTGAAAGTCCTATACAATCTTGTTTCCGTGCGAGTTCGGCGGTGGATCCAGGTGCGACACTGTGATTAATCATCTGCTGATGATGACAACTTAGTTCTCGAAAGACGTATACAGAATAGAATATTATTGTGGAAAGGAGTTTTATTAATCTTTAGTATTAATGATCATATCTTCTTGAAATTTTCATTGTTTTTGGATATTTTCACCAGGAAATTCCAAATGACTTTGTAATGAGATGAAGATACTAGATTATGTTCAGAAAAATTATAAATATTTTAGAAAATGCAAAAGTTATAACAAATTTATCAGAAACATTGAGTGATACGTTAATTTTGAACAGGCGTATATGTACTAGGTGTACCGGAAAATCATCAGCGTTTTTTTCGTAAAAAAATACATAATTTTCAAAAAAATGGAAAAATTTATTTATGCACAGTATTGGCCATTTGATTCTACACAACTTGCCCATCTTTCAGGCAATTTAATCATCAGCGTTTTTTTCGTAAAAAAATACATAGTTTTCAAAAAAATTTAAAAATTTATTTATGCACAGTATTGGCCATTTGATTCTACACAACTTGCCCATCTTTCAGGCAATTTATGGATGCCATTCTAAAAAAAACGATTTGTCCTTTGAGCAAAACCATTCATCGAGTCATTCTCTAACTTCTTCGAAATTAGCGAAGTGCTGCTCTGCAAGCGCGTGTCCCATTAATGCGAGATAGACCGGGCAAGGTCTGACGAGTACAGCGGCTGCGATATTATGTCCCATTCAAGTACTTTAAACGCTTCCTTGACCGGTTTTGCTGTATGAGACGGCGCGTTATCTTGCTGTAAAATCACCTTACCGTGTCTTCGGGCCCATTCTGG
This sequence comes from Dermolepida albohirtum, assembly GCA_031893035.1. Lineage (NCBI taxonomy): Eukaryota > Metazoa > Arthropoda > Insecta > Coleoptera > Scarabaeidae > Dermolepida > Dermolepida albohirtum. The sequence goes on along the minus strand of JAVIWB010002130.1, from coordinate 279,457 downwards.
ACGTTTTTTTTATCAATGCACGGTTCAAATTGATAATTTGTTGTCGGTAGCGATCAGTATTAACTGTTTCACCAGGTTTCAAGAGTTTGTAATACACCACGCCACTCTGGTCTCACCAAACACAGAGCATTGTCTGGCGACTAAAACAATTTGGCCTTGAAGTTGATGGGCCGGCTCCACCAGATGATAACCATTTTTTGCGCTTTGAGTTTTCGAAATAAATCCATTTTTCGTCACCCGTCACTATTCGATGCAGAAATGACTTCCGATCATACTTTTGAAGCAGCATTTCACAGACGATTTTTCGATTTTCCATTTTCCTGTCATTCAATTGATGTGGCACCAATTTTCCCATCTTTTGAATTAGTCGTAATCGGTCACTAATCGTTTCTTAGGCCACATTTAACGCTTCTGCCAATTGTCTTTGAGTTTGGGTTGGTTGTTTTGGGTTGGTTTGATCAAACTTTGTCGGTCTACCAGAACGTTCTTTGTCTCGCATATCGAAATCACCACTTTTGAATTGTCGAAACCACGCCTCACATGTTTTTATAGTTGGAGCATGCTCACCGTAAGTTTCTACCAGCAAACGATGACTTTCAGCGGCTTTTTTCTTTTGATTAAATAAGAAAAGTATTGCGTGCAGCAAATGCGCTTTTTCTGGTACGAAATTCGACATTTTCAAAGAGGCATAAATCTATGACAGTGTTACTTTCGCATTATAACATGTATGGCTTTGAAGCTTAATATCAGTAGGATAAAATGACATATGTGTCAAATCATAACATTGCATACTTAAGCCCAGTAACATCTTCCTTTATAAGTTAATTTAGGAAATGAATTATGGCTTCATTTAGACAAACACTACTGCAGTACAACTCATAACATATATTTAGTGTTATGACTTAGGAAAGTACAGGGTACGCGATAAATCCATACATTTCCAAAATATAGCAAATTTTATGTAATATCGGTGTTTGAGACAATACGTGCCTTCCCGAGCTAACTATTAATTCAAGGCATACAACGCGGTTTTGAATATGACGGTAAACGTTTGAGACGTATGTAAGAGTTGCTAAGAAGACGACTGACAAACAAGACGTGTATGTGTGTGTAAGTGGTTAAAAAGACGACGAACATTCTTTATTACATCTATTATATTAGTTATCTTTAATATTACATAGTTCAATATAATACAAGAACCTTCTCGTTTCGCTTATTATTCAATTTCATGCATACAAACCTACATATAATTAGTATTTTAATGTTTTTTGGAATTCCAAATTATGTTTATTTTCAAATTTATTGGATGTCTCATTTTCGCTGAGTGCAACTGTGTATGTTTCGACAATTTTTGTGCAGTAAATTGTATTTTATTTCCTACCTTTAAAAGTTCCGAATGTACAGAAGTGTCTCCCAAAGATTTCTTTAAAGATGTGATCTTATTTACAATTTCATTTCCTAATACGATATTTTTAGATTTTTGGAGAGTGTTCAACCAATTTTTTAATTCTCAATTTATAATATGAGTGAAACGCAATGGGTAACAGAACCAAACGAATATTTATGTACATTGTCCAAAGAATTACAAAAAATGGCAGAGAATGAACTTCGTGAGGATTCCAACAGTAGAAAACAAGCCTTGGAATCAATAAGAGAATGGATAGAACAAAACCCAAAAATAGAAAATAGTCGCCTAGGTATGACACCAATTCTACACCTTCTATTAGTTCCCTTTGGTACCCCACAACATTCCTAAGTTAACTATAATTTATTATATAAATTTATTACATAATTTGTGTCATTAAATCAATAAATTTCCATTTCAGATGCGAATTTTTTGTTAAGGTTTTTACGATTTAAGAAATTCAGCGTACTACAAGCTCAAGAAGCAATCCAAAGATACCTATTATTGAGACAAACTTTTGGAATTGCATTCAATAATTTTGATATTACCATACCAATGATGGATGAACTCACTAATCTGGGTTACTTATTCGCATGTCCCAAAAGAGACAGCAAAGGCAGAAGAGTTATAATTGCCAGACCGGGTTAGTTCTATACTTAACTGTAATTACAACACAGTTCCAAACTAGCTAGAAGAAGTAAAATACTTATTGTTATTCATTGTAATAAAGGCAAATTTGTCTTTTTGATTTTCATGTAGAAGTCTTCATTGTAATAACGGCTATTATTAAAAAAATCACATAAACAAATATGTTCATCATGTGATAAAAGTTGAATACATACATACGTGGGCAAGGTGAAAAGTTCTTGGCCTGATACAGAGATGGCGTTACAATTAATAGAAATTTATGTTTCCTGGGTGGCTGCATGTGTCTTTAGTTCATGTGGAAACTTTCAACTTGTTCTCTCAAGTAGTTTGTTTGCAAGAATTTTTGTAGTAGACATCGAGTTATTTAAATGGAGAAACTTGAATATCGTGCTGTTATAAAATTCTTTGTTTTGAATGGTTTAACCCCTATGGAAATTCATCCGAAGTTGACAAAAGTGTACGGGGACTCTGCTCCTTCGATGTCAACCGTTAAAAAGTGGGAAGCTGAATTTAAACGTGGTCGTACGTCCCTCGAAGATGACCCATGTGAAGGACGGCCAAAAACCGCAACCACACCAGAAATCACCGAAAAAGTACATGATATTGTGTTGGACGATAGGCGAGTGAAAGTGAGTGAGATAGCTGAGGCTGTGGGGATATCGGAATTAGAGATGAGAAAGCTTCGCGCAAGATGGGTGCCGCATTTGCTGAATGTCGATCAAAAGCAAATGCGCAAACGATTTTCGGAGAATTCTTTGGACCGATTTAGCAAGAATTCGACCGATTTTGTGCGGCGATTTGTCACCATGGATGAGACATGGGTCAACCACTACACGCCAGAAACGAAACAGCAGTCGAAGCAGTGGGTGGAAGCCGGTGGTTCAGCGTCAAAGAAAGCGAAGTTGATTGCATCTGCCGGAAAAGTTATGGCCAGCGTGTTTTGGGATGCAAAAGGAATCTTGTTAATTGATTGCCTTGAAAAAGGCAGAACAATTACAGACGCATATTACTCTAACCTTCTTGACCAGCTGGATGTCAAAATTCGCGAGAAAAGGCCTGGTTTGAAGAAGAAAAAAATCATTTTTCATCAGGACAACGCACCCACACACAAGGGTGCGTTGGCGATGGGAAAATTGCGGGATTCGGGGTACAATTTGCTCGGCCATCCTTCCTATTCTCCTGATTTAGCACCCTCAGACATCCATCTATTCCCAAATTTGAAAAAATTTGTTTCTGGAAAGCGATTCACATCCAACGAAGAAGTTGAAAGGAAGAAGAATAGTAGAAGAATATTTTGACAGCCTTCCAGACTCTCACTTCCGGAAAGGAATATTGATGTTAGAAAAACGTTGGACCAAGTGTGTTGAACTCAAGGGAGATTATGTAGAAAAATAAAATCATATTTTAAATTTAAATCGCAATCTTTCATTGTCAGGCCGAGAACTTTGCACCTTGCCCACGTATAACTAGTTTTACAATAGGGACATAACAATTTTGTCTATTAATACGAAAGTTTTTCATGATCTGTCAACGTCAAAGCTTCAGTCAAGGTTAACTTTTTTATCTTGGTGAAGTTTGCTAAAGTTTGAAGAAAATTCCATCGAAAAATCATCTTCAGTGATGAAGCTCATTTTTGGCTTAATAGTTATGAAATAAGCAAAATATGCGTCATTGCACAGAAATAAACTCACATGTGCTTCAAGAGACTCCATTATAACCACAGAAAGTGACCGTGTGGTGTGGATTTTATGCCGAGGTATGATTGGACCACATTTTCTCGTCGATGAAAATGGTTGGCATGTTACCGTTAATGGAGTTTGCTATCGTGCATTATTAGAATACTATTTTCGGCCAGAATTTGATGGACTTGACATCAGTCATATGTGGTTCCAACAAGATGGTGCTACATGCCAAACAGCTGGTGAAACAATTGATCTATTGAAGGGGAAGTTCGGTAACTGTGTAATTTCGAGAAATGGTCCAGTCGAGTGGCCACCTCGTTCATGCGATTATGGGGTTACGTTAAGTCGTTGGTTTATGTCAATAAGCCAACAACGTTAGAGGAGCACAGGGATAATATCGAACGCGAAATGGCCAACGGTCCGACCGATATGCGTGAAAAGGTGATGGAAAATTATCCCCAAAAAGTCAATCTCTGCAAACGTGCTCGTGACGGTCACATGAACGAGATCGAATTCCATAGTTAAATGTAACATGTGTACTGCACCTGGAATAAATTTCAGCCCAATATCTCAATAATTCTGTGCTTTATTTAAATACAATGTTATGTCTTTATTGTAAAACCCGATACTATGTGTTACGTAACATAAATATTTTTCAAATTTTATTCAAATTATTGTTACATTTCCTGTAATACCTAGTGTAAATGCATGAAAACTTTTACTTGCAACACCTGGACTATTCAAATTTAACTAAGATTTTATTTATAATTGCATATAATTATTAAATTTATACTGCAAATTGAAAAAATCAAACTTTTATCTGTTTCCATAATGTTAATAGATTCGAATACCACCGTTCTCTGTGGCTGAGTGGTTAAGATACATGTACGGGAAACATGAGTTCGTTAGTTCGAAACTCACCAAAGGGCAGTAATTTTTTTCAAAAATTTCTCCAACATACGATGTAATATAATATTCCCCCAATCAACAAGAAAGAGAAACAATATTATTTGTCAATATAGTCCCTCTGTGCAAAATTACCGAAAAAAATCTTATAGTAGGCTACTTCTCTGCCCAAACAAACAACTTCTAGGAAGATAATCAATGTATTGTGCTTGAAGCCTTGTAAACATTTTAGTTGAATTAAGATACTACAGTAGCCAGTATTCCGCCGGTTCTGGACCGTGAAGTTGTGAACGCCTATTTAGGTTATTTTTTTCCTATTTTAGGGCATAAAAATGTCTCTAGACCTTATCAATTTCAATGGTTCACAAACGGTACATTTTGATTTTTTCTATTTTTACAGGCTAAAAAGACCATAAATGTAGGATGTACTAGCATTGCACGACCACCCTTCATTAAATTAACAACCACTAAAATAGTTGTGAACCACCAAAATTAATTTAGTAAATTTGATCACTCTATTTTAATGGAAATTAAAACTACCTCTAGAGCTTAATAATTTAACAGTCCATAAACAAATATAGAAATTTGCATTAAAACTCCAATAATATGGTCTTTTGATCTTTATTTAAGGTGGGGACATTGTGAGCCCATTCAATTATATTATTTCTGGACCACCAAATTGTGAACGAGTAAAAATGGTTATATTTATACTCGTTCACACGTCATAATTACAGAGAAATTTATTAAAAACAACATACTGTGAACATCTGAACATTGCTTGAACTGCTTTTCTAACTTGAAAAATAAAACACAAAACAGAATATTATATTTTATTAAAGTGTAATATTAAATAATTAGAAATGTTTATTCATGTGGCGGTGATGGTGTAGTTGACACACTTGAATTGCCGGAGTCTTCATTTCTACAAAAATACAAAAGTTTGTACAAAATAATTTAAATTATTATACTACAAAACCGAAAGTACTTAGTTGCCAACCCAATATATCGTAGTGGTAGAATCGCTTGACTGCAGATAGTTAATTGACGGTTCGACCCCTTTTGGGACGGTGTGATTTTTAAATCGTTTTTCGTCTCGGAGGTGGTCGGTACCTATACCGGTACCCTTCAGTGTAGAGGCGGAATAATCAACACTATTTCCCCTCTCACAGAGAACGGGTTAATAATAAAGATGTGGAATACTTTACACACAATTCCCGTGTTCATGATAAGTCGAAGATTTACGACCAAAAAAAATGGTATAATACTTATGTATATATCCAAAACCAAAGAGATTCAAAATGATCGATACTGACATATCTTCAAAATCAGAGAGAATCAAAAATATTGACACTGCCATTCGTACAAAAAAATGCCATAATGTACGCATGTGTCTGTTTCTTTCGAAACTTATTCAGTGGCGGTACATAAATTACTAAAAATATTGCATTTTATCGCGTACATTCATCTGTTTCTATTATTTAATACTGTGTATGCTTATTTCACAGTATAGTGCGTTTAATAAAATTAAAAACCAGAGTAATGACTACATTTTATTGAAACTAAAGGATATAAAATAAAGTTTAATCAAATAAAAAACAACTAAAATCAACAAAATTTTACTATGACGATACTCATGCCCTAAATTGAATTATAATTTTGATATAAAGCAAACGAAAAACAGTATTTTTGACGATAATCATTTTGATTCTCTTTGGTGCTTGAATTGTTTAAATAATTACTAAATAACGATTTAATTGTAAGTCTTAGTTTTAAACACTTCTTGTAATATGTCATGCAAATTATTTCGAAATACTATATTATTAATTTTAAGGAGTATTCGACCTGGATAAGTATACAAACGCCGATATGTGCCGCATACACGGAATAGTGTATGAAACACTGATGGAAGACGAAGAAAATCAAATACGAGGATATGTTCATTTCGCTGATGGATATGGAATAGGTTTTCCGTATTTAACACTTTTTACCATAAAGGAAGCTGTACGTATTGTTAAAAATGGCGAGGTGAGTAAAAAAAAAATGCCTTTTCGCAGTCAGTAGGATTCGAACCTACGCTCCCAGAGGGAATCTGATTTCTAGTCAGACGCCTTAACCGCTCGGCCATGACTGCTATAATAAGGTCACTTCTAAATAAGATATTTTATTATTAAGAAATACTTGATATAAAATTTATTTTTATTAAAATATTTTAGTTACAATGTAAATAAATATTGTTATAATATTTTTATTATTTTTTTCTAGAAAACTATTCCAATGAGACATAAAGAAGTTCACGTAATTAACGCCCACACATCAATGAAATTCGCCTTAGACTTTGGTTTATCCCTTGTTTCCGAAAAAATCAAAAAACGAATAAATTTTTACACCAGTAAAGAAGATATGTTAAAATCTGGCTTGATTGAAAAAGATATCTTACCCAAAGAATATGGTGGAGAAATGCCGATGGCAGAAATGATAGGTACATTTACTTTTTTTAATTTTTAATTGATTTAATTATTTACATAGCGTACAAAAAAGTTGCTAATTTGTGCTTTTCTTAAAACTCCTGTGAGTTTTAGGAATTATATGCAAATTCGTTACATTTGTAAATTTCTCTGTTTTGCAAAGCTTTCTTCATTTCTGTTGGGTTCTTATTTATTTGATTGTAAGGTCTAACATCTTGTTTGGACTTAAAGAAAGAGAATACTGATAGATCTAGAAATACCTCGATTGAGTAAAATAAAATATGACGTATCGTCCAGAGAAGTTAATAAAAAAATATATATTTCTCCCACAAGTCACATCATCACTTTTATAAATAAGATTTCAAAATAAAAAAAAAAAACTGGTGGTACAACTTTTGAAAAGAAGTAGAAATAACAGAAATAATACGAACACTCCTTAGACAATGATTATTATTTTGAACAGATCGAATTTTGAAAATCTGAAATTTGAAAAATTTAAGTATTTTTCAAAACTGTATCAACAATAACTGTTTAACACTTTGTGTTTTAAAGGAATATTTTTATTTCATTTTCTGCGTAAATATACTTTTCTTTGCAGCTTTGTGGAAAGAGGAAATCAAATTAAAGCAAAAAATGATTTTATCCAATGACAACATGAAAGTTAGAGAAGAATTATTCACAGCCAAAGAAAAAATAGGAGCAGTCTCTGCTTTAAAGAAGAATGGTGTTCATTGTGGAAGTGAAAATGACAATATTTTTGGTGTGACAGGGAATTTCAGGAAATTAGAAGTAGATTAATGTTAATATAATTTACAATATTAGGTTATATTTGAATAAGTTAAGTCCAAAATTATTTTCAGATATTTTAGAAATATTTGTATTTTACTGATTAACATATAGTTTTTTATAAGACAATGAAGCAGAATTCACATGTATAAACCTATGTTTTGCATTATATACATAATTAGGATTTCACTTAAATTATTCATCATCATGTTGCACTTGATTTAGTTGAAAAAGAAAGTATGTGTTAATGTTGGAAGCGCCACATGGCTCATTTTTACTGTTTTTAATTTTTGTGTTTCTATATCTTTCCAAGTTCTCGGTTATCTACCAGTACAGATTTAAATATGGATATTATAAATTGACAACAAATAGGTATCTCAAAACCAACCATCATCCATTAGCTTTTCAAATTCCGAGAAATATTAATTTGAATATAATTTTCTGACTTAGAAATCAACTTGTTTTCAATTTTTAATAACTAGAATCTTTTTTTAATCATTCTTCTATTGCATTTAATTTAAACACCCAGAATACATCACTGGTGGAATTTTAGAGACTGCTCTTAAACATTAATTAATGTATTTCCATAACATTCACTTGCAAAAGACTTCATATAAAGCTTTCTTATTATATAAATAGTGAATTGTGTCGAGAAAATATTAGAGACACTACGTATCTTAATCATCTACAGTAAATAAAACTATGGAATGTGACATTTTGAAGCAATTCTAGTAACTTTTCGTATAACAAATATTTTTTTTGATTTCATTTTGTTATATGTACATTCTGAACACAGATAAGCCGGTAAATAAAGAAATTGTAAAATGTTAACCACAGTTAATGACTAAATTACTTATATAAAAGAAAATACTTTCTAAAGTTAAGAAAAAAACGTAAATTATTAAGTTTTGTATCTCATTTGAATAATTGTTAAATATTTGTTTAAATCTGATGCCAAAAAGAATCTTTCAAAATGTTATCGCCCACAAAATTTCATAGAGCCCCATATTCCAATTCCTTGCACATCTTGAAGCGTCGTCTCGTAGTAGTAGTTCTACTATCATTAGAAAATAAACAATGAAGTACAATTAATGTGTATTTGTACCGTTATATTACTTTTACATGAATTTGAATATTGTTGTTACCTCGAAGATTCTGCACACGGTAATTTGTAATTATTGCTATGTATTTTTTTAATAATAATTCTTTGTATTTACAAAAATTATATGATGATAGCGTATAAAAATTACATTTTATTTACTTACCTTCGTATTGTTCAACCCAGTGTTGCTAATAGCACAATAATTATAGTATTTTTACGATAATTACGACTTCATTTGCTATAAATTCTCAAAATGAATATTGTACATGCATTGTATTGTAATTTCATGTTCCTTACAATACGCAAAATTCGTAATTGATAAAACATAATGTAATGAAGTTTTAATAACCCAGCACCATCTAATAGTCAATAGCTGACTTGATCTGCGAATTTAGAAAATATTCCGAATGCATTGCAGGGGGCATTTGCTGTCAAGAGCGTGTTTTTAACAAACTTTTATCTACAGTTCCTATTAATTATATTCATTATTTCTGTTTATTTGAAAATAAAATGTGTTCTGTGCTCTCCTTACTGTTAACACTGAAAGCTTTATCTTTTTAACAGAGTGAACAGAGTACATTTCATTTTCAAATACAGATTTTTATAATTATATATGTTGATTTCAATAGTCTTATTTTATAATGAAAATAAACACCAATAAAAAAATAATTTGATTTATTAAAGTACATATTTTCTACTGTATATGGAAGTTTATGAATTATGATTCTAAAGTATATACATAATTTACATGCCTATGTAGGTGCAAATACTTTATAAACATAAGAAAATATTTGATAAAATCTGTATGTATCTACTGACTTAAAAATTTAAAATTTTACAATTTGTCTAAGAGATTCTGATAGAGAATTACAAAATATATAGTACAGCCTTATATTTAACTTGCTATAAAAGAAGTTTGATAAGTTTGTAGATGAAAATGAAAAAGGAGAAATTATTTGATAGTATCAAAAGATATGTCGTATGACCACTTACACCTTAACCACATTTAATTCTACTTAAACAACTTTAATAGTTAATATGGAAGCGTTAGTACTAAAGTGATAAAGGTCCATGAGCATGACACTAGTTTAAATATATAAAGCAAGTATAATAATAACACATTGCTAGCTGAACGAGAATGCTAAGGTATGGATTATCATTATTATAAAACGGCCAATGTGCTTGATATTTAATTTTAAATTATATAACTTTCTATATTTCTTAATAAATATTATTTAGATTTATGCATTATCGAAATTTACCAAGATAAAGATATAAAACTTACATTCATTAAATATAAAACATAAAAAAACAAGCAGAGTTAATTATGGTAGGTTGAATGGACTGATACAGATTATTGTAACCAATAAATTTATTGGTATTGTACAAATGTTACCTTGCAACACCATATGAAGAACCAAACTATTGAATAACGCAGCAGCTGTCTAGTCAGGAAAACTTTAATTTCATAGTAATTATTTGGTTGTATATGTATATTTCAATTTTCAGTAGAGTGCTAGATATATTTTTTGTCATGTTCAATTGCAATTGCAACGTCTGCAATTTTAGTTTTTCCAAGGCTTTTATATTAATCAATTCCATGTCCCAAAAAGTTGCGATGATGTTAAATCCTACTTTTTGCAAGCATCCAAAACTTCTTTAATTGCTACATAAAGAGCGCAGGAAGTATCTATGGTTTTTTTATTATTTAACATTTTACTATGAACAAAGTAGTATAGTATGCTTTGATTATAAATTAAAGGTAGTATATTCACATAAAAATATATATCTCATTCCCCTATTTATTTCCTTATAAGAAACCAAAACAAATTTTCTACTCACTTTACTTCAAATAAAACAGTATTGTATAGGCGTCATTAGAAATTAATAACAAACTATATCTTAGAGGTAAATACTTCATTCAAAGTTAGAAAAATAAGTTGTCAGTTGCATTACTTGGGGTTGTTTTAGACATATGTACTTCTGAATTTCCTAAAAGTGAACATGTATGCGTCTAAAACATGGAAAAATTCAAATCTACACCTGATATATATGCACCTTAAAATACTGTTAGTAATATTTGTTCGTGTTAGACAACCATTTATACATATTCGTATTTGCAGAGCTGCCAACTTATACAAAATGAAACATTGTCGCTTTGTTTAGAAAAACGTAATATTCAGTTGTAATTGTTTTCATATGCATTAATAGTGTATAAAATTGTTTACATTTTGAAGTTGATGTAAAATTTTAAAAAAATATAAACTATTTTTGTACATTTTCTTTACTATATGAAAAATAGTAGGCATTACATACATATATCTATACATAGTCACACAATTACGTATACATAAGAAATAAATAATATATAAAATTACAGTCTTAAAAAAAGTTAAAAAGTTCACAAATCAATTACATTAATTTTTGCTGAAAGGCCTTTAAAACCATATATGTGGACATCATGTTCATCTAATAATGAAGCAATAGCCCTTTCTTCACCTAAAACACCTTTCTCATTTATTTGATCTCTTAACCATGTTTCCAAATTGTCACGATTGATTGTGTTAAACAATACAATGTCCAAATTAGATGGGAGTATGTTCATAAATTCTTGCTTAATCTTCTTGTAATTATCATAATTTATAGTATATATAAGATTATCATCTACATCATGGATATTAAAAATAGGAACAATCAACATACATGTTTCAGGTAATTGGTTTATAAAAGAAATAACATCTTGTAAATTACTAATTGTCAAATCATCAATTGTAAAGAAGTAACATCCATCTGATCTTAAAGAAGCTATTATGTTTTCTGTATTAAGATGTGTACCAAGAAGAAAATTTATGTCAATGACATATTTCACTGGAAATTGTGTTCTAATAAGATTGACTGTAAAAGTTTTGCCTACACCTGTGCTCCCAACAAATACTAAAACTTTCTTAAATTTCATATCTTCATCTAAAGTATTTAAATTTTTCAACGTTATTTCTTTTACATGATCTTGGTACAAAACTTTATCTAAATCAAAATATACCTTTTTTGGTTGTTCTGGTCCTGGTTGTACTTTATGGAAAATTGTAAACAAATATGCTAATAACAAAATGATAATTGAAAAAATAACTAAAACACTTAATCCAAATGTTCGAGATTTTAGTTTTGTTATTAATGGTTTTTGATTTAGTTTTCTAGCTACTTTGGTTTGATTTGATAAAATAAATTTTGTTTCTCTAGTACACATCGAATCATTATTGCTTTCATCATCTTTACTGTCATAATCATCAGTTTCCATTGGTGTTTCCTGTCTTTGACAACTTTCAAAAATTAAATTACTTTGACATGTATTTTTACCTATTCTATAATTTTCATGTGGTAGATTTGCAGAAATAGTTTTGGAGAAACATTTATTTCTATAATTACTTATTTGACAGTTTACTTGAAAAGATGTTTGATGTTCATTTTCTAAAATAAAAAAAAACACTTTAAACTTAATCAATTTCGATTTGTATTCTTTATTTACCTATCAATTGACTGTGATATCTTATCAGTGGAGCACTATCATATTGCGGTCGATAAAATTCCTCAACTACTACACGTCTAAAATAGGGAGAATCAGAATTAATATCGGGTTCAGAAAATGAACGGTTTAAATTTTTCTGTTCGTCCATTTTGGTAAAAATACTTTCAAATAAAAACAATCATGAAAAGTACATTCACCTTATTGGTAGAAATATGCAAATTTAAATTTAAATATTAACGATATATTCACATCATATGATCTAATAAATTATCAGCTGTGGAGTAACAACAATATGGCCAACTTCAAAGATCAATAACACCACTTTTGCCAACATACATCTCCTTCTTTATTTGAATTTTAAATAATGATTCTTGGATAATAAATAAAATATAACTCATTATAACATAGCATTTATGACACAAAAGTAAAAACAATGTTATATCTATGTGTACATTTTCTTTTTAATTATTTTTAAGACTTTAAATTTCATTAGAGAGCAATACACGAAAATCCCTATTTAATGTTACAACTTGTAAAACCAAAATTTTAAATTCCCAGCATTTATGTAGTAATATTTTTTTATTCTAAATATTTTTTAATAAAGATAGAAATGTATTTTAACATGGTATATTTTTATGCTAAAGAAATTGGAAAAAAAAAATTGCCTTTATGTTGACGCAGGCGTACTATTTGCTGTCATTTTGTACATATTTATTCGTTTGTGCATGTGTTGCGTGTTGCGTATATTTTTAGATGTCTATTGTACAATGATACAAATAAATTGAAGTGTGCGAGTTCATAAAAGATTCGATGATGGTCTTGGACCATTTAAAATTTAGTTATTTTTCCGTAGCAAATAAGACTTTCTGGATAAAAGACCCGTGGATACCTGAGAAAGCTTCAAACGTATTTGAAGCTTTCGAGGCCGTGTTCATGGAACTATGAACCTGGATTCATTGTCTTTTACTTTGTCACAAATAAGTTATTTAGTTGCCTCATTAACAAAAAAGAATAATAAGCAAGTGGTTGCAGAACTATTAAAGGTGAGTGTTATAAAAAAGTATGTTACTTTGTAATTGAATATTATCGCGTATGCCAAATGGTAATGAGACGCCATATTTGCATGACTTCCGTCAATCTGTTACCTACATACAGGTTACAGTTTTACCGTCTGAGTAAGAAGTATGTAGAACAAAGATGTTTTGATTATCTGTCGAAATTTTTAGAATCCGGTGTTGTAGTTGATTTTAGTGACATGTTTCTTACATTTTATTCAAAATGTAACTTTGTAAATATAATGTTCATATATATTAACACAGCTCTATGTTTTCTCGATAACAGTTAGTGACTTTACACGGTCTAGAGGCCGATCGACACTTGCTCCAATGCCTGTTTTCATCAGTGGATTTTACTGAAACGTCCAGTAAAATAACCGCTCCAACACCACAAAGTCAAGTTTTACTGGACCAGTGCTCTTCACTTTTGAATAAACCATCACTCTTGTCTTCTATCTGTTACATTACAGATAAACCGAACAATAATCAAAAGGTATGTACTTTCAAAGTGATTTAGTGCCCAGTTACCAATTCTTGTATTTTTATTATTACTTAAGAGTCAATATAAGGAATTTTATTTTAGTATGTCTTTTAATATAATTATTCATAGAGGAGATATTATTTCGTGCCAGTTTATTATGTGAAAATTCTGAAAAGATGGAGCTTTTACTTTTTAAATTTTGCAACTGTTAAAGTTTTTTTTAATGAAAATATTTGTGTATGTGCGTGCGCGCGTGTGTAAAAACTATACCAATTTTTCTAGAAGTTTAATTTTATATTAGCAGCTAAAGTAATTATTAGTGTATTAGTTTTAAATTTGAATTAATTCATCCAAGTGGTGAACATTATAAAATACGGGCCCAAATAAATAATAGTAATATTATAACATTCTTGTAATAATTTAATATTTAACTGAAATAATACATAAGTATAAGCAAAATAAATTTTCCCATATTAAATTTCTCAAATTTTTTTCTAACACTTTTTAAATAAATTTCTTTAAAATTATACCACATCATGTAATGTTAGAGAAAATTTAAAAATTTAAATTTAGAAGCTTCTTGTAATTACTTAAATTGATAGTTCTAATGACAACTGCAAGTTTTATAATGCATTAAATTATGTAATTAGATATTAAATTGTATAATATTTTATCTGCTAATAAGATTTGAAATAAGCACTTTTTCAAGGTTTATTATGGAAGAGATAGGCTTTCTAAGTCATAACAATAATTAAAAATAAACTGCATCCTATATAATTTTTTCACTGTTTTTTCTAATCAAAACTATTTCTATTTTTGTTAAATTCATATTGTGTACCGATACAAAGATGAATTTCATAAAACGTCAGAAATATTATTTTGCATTTAAATTCTCTAGTCTATGCAAAAAAAATATTAATGTGGTTAAATATTGTGATATTACAAAACAAAATACATATATTTTAATTTATACAACAAAAAATATTTTCAAATTATAAATTATTCTTTGTATATTATATACAATCAACTATATTAGGCCCTTTTCAGGTTTGTAAAAACATAATTTTTTTTAATAAGACATCAAACATGATTCATGCTAATTTAATATTTTATTAATTTTTTAAATACTTCGAGCAACCATGTTCAGCTTAAATTATCAAACGAATGTACAGGAGCTAACTTTCAGCTCTTCAAATATTCTTTTAAATCTTATTTAATATTTAATTAATTGGATTTAAGTAAAGATGCTGAGTAAACCATGGCAAAACAAAATTGATCACTTATTGTATTGCACATTGCTTTGCTGAACTTTTGGGTACCGCAAGCTAATTATTCCTGATTATTTTGTAAGTCAAAGGCTGCAAAATATCTTAGAATCTGATGCAGTGGATCCATCTCCAATTTGAAGATGCATTTCTATAAGCAAATGAAGAGAAAATTATAATTTTGTTTGGTTTTCTGATTTTTCTATTATAAGTAAATAAATTTCATAATCTTATTACTGCAAAAATGCTACTAGTATTTGTTTTATCAAATCATACCGTTTATGAAAAATTATCTACGAACAAATTGACCTATCTTTTCAAATATTTCTAAATTTATGCTCAGAATGATCGTGGAACCAGATTTTATTCTTTTTTCTTCCGTTTTTGGGGTGAACCGCGCCTCTGGCACTGCTACTTGATTTGTCGACGTTTCTCACTTTCGTAAGGGCCATCCTCAAGGCTACTGTCGATTTAGGCTTTACTGCACTGAAACAAGTTATATTCAATTCAACATGTGTGAATCGCGACAGTTCAGTAATGTTATTTTCCAAGAGATTTAAATAACAGAATTAGAAATCAGATAATATTCTTTCCCATATTCTGACTTAAACATCTAATTTCTGGTAATAGTATATATAAATTTTATGTTCATTTTCGTGGCTTTAATATGTAGCAACTGATAGATCATGTCGATCGTGTATTAGAAATAATAATTCGTGGGTGAAGTTGTCCATTTGTTATAAAATTATTTTATTCGCCATTTCATTGCAAAATTATAAAATTCAACTTGTTAGATGCAGTCATTCTGATGCAAATTTTGTGATTTGTTTCAGTTTAAAGCCTAGGGTGCAATATGCACTAATTTTACTAATATACAGTTAGTCCAGTGGATTTTTCAACACGCTATTATTTAATGGAACACTAATAATCAAATGTTTTCACCCATCTCATATAATCTGTTTAACAGAATAAGATAAAACATAGGTAAGACTTCAAAAGTTTGCCTACGCGACGTTAGATTTAAGTAATGGAAATTCATGGACGATATTGTACACGAGTTGGAAAAAGAGAGGAAAATGGAGCAGTTAATTAACTACAGCTTATTTACTGCGTTAGTAAAATTCTTTAATCTGTCATCTGTTGGTTAATTTGTTTTGCTTATACTTACTATTTCTTTTGATTTTATGAATTTTCCTTCTAGATCATGCAAATAGTTTAGAACAATTTTATTTAATCAAAATTATATTTTGATACATACTTAGCCAAAAAAATATTGATTTAATTCACATGGATAAAAAATGATGGCGTGTGTTGCACATTTATGCAACCTCCAACAAACATGAAAAAATGAGCAAATGCTTTTAGCTTTTTCTCATACAGTAGAAAATAGAAATATAAATTAAAGTGTTTAAACGAGTGCAGTTGAATGAGTATTATGTTACATTAGTTCTGCAACACAATGTCATTAATCGAATGCAACCGAATTTACGTTCGGGTAGAATCGTCTACATATTTTTAACGGGAATTGTGTTGTATGTAGCTCGCAAAGAGTGCAGATTATGTTTATGTTTTATGTAGACGTTGGTTGAACAAATAGAAATTGAATGTCTCGGCGGATTTATGCCAAAGTTAAATATAAGCCAAAGAATTACAAGTAAAAGTTTAAAGCTTCTCTTGTCTGCTTTTTATGATCATATATACCGTATCTATTATACAATTTTCTTTTTAGACATGTAAATTTAACCATTAAATTTTTTTTAATACACTGTTGGAATTTATTCACGAGCATATCTTGGATGTATTTTAAACGCGCGAAAATATAAACGTAATTTTGGCAAACAACGACGATTCTAGTCAGCGAATTTCACATATGTCTGCTGCTGTAGCATTCATGCTGCGATGGTGTCTCCGGCAACTAGCATAAATGTACCGTGTGGGGAGGGAAGGTGTATTTACTGCATGAACTACCCGCGTTTAGTGAACAGTGCCCGCAAGCGCAATTCTAGATAACAGTAGCGTGTATTTTGTTTCCTAACGAATTACGATTAACGTTGGGTGTGGGAAACGAATCTAGGTTTGTCGAAGATTTGGTGAGCGTCTGATCGCTGCGTGCATTCAACTATGACATGCACACCGGCGACTGGATATAATGGTATGGGCTGCCTATATATCATGAAGAGCAGACATTGATGTAGACGGAGCACATCTGCTTACATGCACGGTAACTCGCGACCGCACGTGGTTTGTGTAGTATAGACCTTTACGCAAGAGCACAACATCTGAGTGCTTTTCTGACCAGTTCATCGAATCTAATTACGATCGAACATGTATGGGGGGGCATGATCTATGGGAGACTTCGGCAATATCCGGCTCCCAAGGCTAATATAGAAGAGTTATGAAGACGACTTGACGCGACATTGTTGCTATCATTTCACGCACTATGCAACGGCTGGTGGATTTAATTTCTTCGCAGCAGTATTGGATCGTTCGCTATATCTGTATATAAGCCATATTAATTTAGTGCTACACATATACCAAATTTTTAGTACTACTCTTATATCAAATTTCATTGCGGCAATATCCAGCTGCCAAGACTGACGTAGAAGAGCTACGAAGACGAGCTGGCTGCCATCACTTCACGGACTATGCAACGACTGGTAGATTTTATTTCTTCGCAGCTCGATCCCTCGCTATATGTATAAAAGCTATATTAGTTTGGTACTACTTATGTATATACCAAATTTTTAGTTCTACTCATATTCATTGTGCAAAGTTCATGTGTTCGAGATATACAGTATGTGCTCGGGAATAAATTCCAGCAGTGCGTAGCAACTAAGATTTATCAATAGTAATTACTCTACACATTTCTATAAACATATTTATTTTATCCTTTTTAAATAATGATGTAGTTTTTATATACACAAATTAAGGATACTTCTCATATTATTGATTTTTTACAAATTTCTACAGAAAAAATTTGAACATCGAGTGAACGCATTACACAGGCTTATGTACATATACATTCCTTACTATAAATTTGTTAACAATAATTATAGACCTTCACGACCGGTTTCCAGATAAAAATTTATTTACTCGAAAGCTAAATACTAGTTAATGTAATTGTACGTCTCCCATTACTTCACTAGAAATAAATTTTGTTACAAAAACTATGATAATATAACTATTATGAAAAATTACAGTTTAACGAATATCCATTAACAGTGAGTACGATTCATAATGTAGTCGACGCTTTAATATGCGTCTAAAGATATTCTACATTTTCTTTGTTAACTTCTATATTACATCAAGAGTGAATATATACTGCTACAAGGAATATTTATTAAAAATTTGGTTAAATTATTGCAGACTAACCCCATATTCCATAAAAAAATAATACCTCATTAAAATTCCGTATGCTTTTACGGCCAGTTTCCAAATCTAAATTTACTTAGCCGGAAACTAATTATTAGTTTATGCATTCAACTTTTCTTTTCTCATTAATAATCGTTCACTGGATATAGATTTTTTTTATTGAAAATATGACGCAGCTGTTATGAAAAATAATATTATAGTTGTATTATTGGGTTGGCAACTAAGTACTTTCGGTTTTGTAGTATACAATAAAACACTTTTTTTAAAAACAAAGAATAGTTTTTAATCAATTATATATTTTCCATTTTGCTCAATGACCTTTTGCCATCTTTCTTTCAGCTGCATGATTCCGCGCTCATAAAATTTCTGGTCCTTATCAGCAAAAAACTGATCCAGGTGCGAGTGAAGGTCATCGTCATTTGTGAAAGTTTTACCATTCAAAGAATTATGCAAACTTCGAAATAAATGGTAATCAGATGGTGCTAGATCAGGGCTGTATGGGGGATGTGGCATTACTTCCCAGCCAAGCTCCAATAGTTTCCCACGAGTTGCCAAAGATGTGTGAGGCCTTGCATTATCTTGGTGGAAAACTACACCTTTCCGATTTGACAATTCTGGCCGTTTTTCTTTGATTGCTTCATCCAGTTTTATTAATTGTTGACAGTAAACATCAGAATTGATCGTTTGGTTCCTTGGAAGCAGCTCAAAGAACACAACACCTTTGTAATCCCACCAAACTGACAGCATGATCTTTTTTGGATGCAATTCAGCTTTCGATGTGGTTTGAGCTGGTTTATCGTGTTTGCTCCATGATCGTTTTCGAACTATGTTACTGTACAGGACCCATTTTTCATCACCAGTGATGATTCTTTTTAAGAAAGGGCCGATTTCATTTCGTTTAAGGTGCATATCGCAAAAGTTGATTGTTTGTGTTTAATGAATTTCTTTCAATTCGTGAGGTACCCAAATATCAAGATTCTTAACTAGCCCAAGACATTTTAAATGTTTTTCAATTGTTGTGTGCGATACATGTAGCCTCTCCGCAACCTCTCGAACAGTTATATGACGATCCTCTTCAATTATGACTTTGATTTGGTCATCATCAACTTCAGTAGGCCGACCAGAACGTTGCTCATCTTTGAGGGAAAAATCTCCAGAACGGAATTTTTTATACCAATTCTGACACGTGCGCTCTGTTAAGCAATTAGCACCATAAACTTCACATATCTTTTTGTGAGCCGCAGCAGCTTTCTTTCCTTTATGGAAATAAAATAGTAAAATATGTCGAAAATGTTCGTTTCTGCACTCCATTTAAAATTAACCCACAACTAATAGCTGTAATAAAAATCACGCACTACTTGCTTCTGAAGTTACGTCAATGTGACTAGTATCACGCGACAAACGGTAAAGTACAGCACTAACATACGTTATACAAAAAATAAAGCAACGCTCTCTATCAGTAAAAACCGAAAGTACTTAGTTGCCAACCCAATAGTAACAAAAACTGATAGCTTAAACAGTGATATATTTGCCGCACTTTCATAAATAAAAACTAATTCTGAAGTACAAATAGATATCACAGGAATATATTCGTACTTTTATTCACATCCAATACTGCACTTTCTTATGTATTTTTCTATTAAAATCTGTGGCTAATCAAAATTCTGGTAGTTTTTCTTTTAGAAAAGTTAAGTCCTTTTTCAAATTAAAATATAAAGAGTTTTAGGAATATTTTTTTCTGGGCTTCCGGGCTGGAACCGCTTCACTGGTATAACTGCCGACGTTTCGTACCCACTCGTACGGAACATCTTCATGGTTGAACTACTACTGTCTGTCGCACTGAAACTGTTTTACAGTGACGCGGTTCCAGCCCAGAAGAAGATAGTATGGACCACGACCGCGGAAGTCTACGTACCAGATTTTAAGAATATTGTATATACCCTTGTCTTGTACTCGTTTTATTGTTATTAAATTTTTTTAAGATTATGGACTACTTGAATGCAATATTGGTCTTTGTACATTAATCTAATATATTCAAAGAAGTATTAACCTAAAAGAAAGTAGAAGAGAAATTAACCTATATTGCATTAAGCTAAATAAAGACAGAAAGAACTGCAACAGCGCTTGTATATTATCTTTGGCAACGATCATTTTCTTTAAATATTTACTTTACTACAAACTTTCTCTATATTTTCTGTGCAAAAAAAGACACAAATATGAAAATATATGTAAACACGAACAGTATTTATTGTTAGTAGAACATTTGGGGAATATGATTTCGAATAGTTTGTTGTTAGACCTCGAAGGTGAAGAGGATTACAACGCACTGAGACTGGGTGAAAGCAAGTACACCTAGGCAAGTCTACGTTAGGTGTACGTCAGGTATACGTCAAAGGCAAAGCATTGTGTTATGGGATTTTACTGCACACGGAAGCCTTATGTACTACATACAGCTTCAATCGTTAAGGCACCCCGTGTAACGACCGGTTTTTTTAACTTTTTTGGATAAACAATAAAAATATGGAAGTTTGAACGTTTTACTGTATATTTATTAACATTTCAACAATAAGTCAGAATATTTTCAGACCAAAATCTTCATCGCAATGTGTATTTCACCACTCCAAAGGCACCCATATCGATAAAAAGTTTGTCGACGGTGTCCATAATTTCGGCTGATTGGCTTATCTGAAATCACAGAACCAAACGGCATTTTAATCCGTGTAGCTGTGGATATCGCATTAACTAAAATCATTCGAAAATATTGAAAATTGAATAATTGTCATGTTTCTGAAAATTAATTTTTAAATTTCATAATTTTGTTATGAAAAAAACCGGCTCGGAACTTTTGCATTATTTTAGTTTAATCAATGACTTATACATGTGCCGAATCTACCATTAAAATTTCAAAGCAATCGGTCAACCCGTTTTTGACATGTCGTGGAGACCAGTTAGAAGAACTCAATTTTAAGAGAAACGAGTTTAAAAGTTTAAATACGATTTAAACTATGAAATCTTTACTCATCATTAATCTGCTATGCCTGGTCCATAGAGAATTCCTTCATCTTCCTCTTGGAAGTTCCTTAAAGCTGCTTGTTCTGCTCTTGTTGCAATTCTGGCTTGTTTCACGATATCACTTCAGAGCAAGCGATACGTGCTTCATCACGGCGATGCATGTAAGCATGCGCTTCGTGGTCAATTAAACATCCCGTTGTCGCCAATGTTTTTATTGCACCTTGAAATCCTCCGTTGAAGATAATTACAGCTAAAAATATTGCAACTTCTGCATGCTGTCTCTGAGTTTATTAGCAGAAGGTGATGTAAATTCCGTATCACTTTGCACTGCATGACGATTTCCACAAAACTTTCGTTTCTTAGACCGACTAGGATGAATATCACCGGATTTGCTTCCATTTCTATCACTCATTGCAAAAACGAACAAATTCTGAACTGATTTCTGATTTGAAAGTAAGTTTGAGAAAAGAAGTGACCTTTTAAATCTCTCTGTATACATTTTTATATGAGTGTACATGTGTATTGAAACGTCTCAGGTAAGAGACCGAGCGTTACAAAAGGCCCGACGCCCCGCCGTATCAAACACTCCAAACACCTGATTTTCTACCTGCTGTAACTTTCCAGAGAGTTCGAATATTGGAAAATCACTTCAACAGTATATTTTACGCATGTCTAGGAATCAATTTATGAAAAAAAAACGATTTTTTTAAATATATCACACGGGGTGACCGCCTTAATAGACACCCGTTATGTCTCGTGTATTACGAACTTTTATGAAATAATATAACATGCGGACGCTTTCTTAGCCGATTCATTGTCAATCGTTGGCCCAGGGAAATAGCCCTCGGCGAAGGTTGAAGATATTTGGCAACGAATTTAATATTTGATTGGTCATGTCTTGACGCAATGTCCAGAATCTAATCGCCTCCATTCTATATCGGTTTATTCTACATTATTACGTTCGGTGTTATAAGGAAAGATGTGGTTTTGGCCAGTAGTTTATATACACTGCTTTATTATTAATAACAAATAATAACATTTATTGATAATTTGTATTATGACAAAAATAACAAATCAAAAACATTTTTTTTACTTTTCACAGCTTTAAATTTTTGTTGTAGACATTAAAAGTTGGATCCCAATTCTTTCAACAACTGTGCAAGTGCCTTCGCCTCTCACCTGTACAAGAAGTTGTCTTTGCTTTAGCCTTGTGCCACTCGTCGAATGAGGAGTTAGTCAACTACTCACACAACCATTTACGTTATAGTGTACCTGTTCTTGTTAAATCTTATATTGACACTGAAGGCAGCAGCAGTCAGCACGCCGGCGGTCTACACGAGACAACCCCGGAAGTTTTACATTTGATCCTCTCTGTCATACTCAAGAGTCCAAAGGAAGTTGGCTTAAGCAACGACGTACATACCACATTTCTCAACACACTCAAGAAGGACTTTCCGAAGGATATCGTTCCGGTAGTGTTAGCGCCTTTAGTTTACCCGGACGAGTGTGAAATCGCACCGGAAATGTCCTCAGAAGGCCCCGGTTTAACCGGGGGCATGCTAGACACGTCCTTATCAGATATGATTCGAGAATTAGGTTACGGTTTTACATCTTCGATAGAAGAATGCAGGAACACGTTATTGAAACTCGTGGGCCGCGATATATCGTCCATGCACGTTGCCAGAATATTGTCGGTAATGTGCCAACCTAATAGCGGTTTTGAAGAATCTCTAAATATACAGCAACCGGGTTCATTTAATAAATCCCTTGAAGGTAGAACTTGGAACGTTGACGTGTTCGTGCAAACTTTGAAAGAAATAGCGCCAAATTTGCAATGGGGTAGTGTTATTAGAGAACTGGACCATCCGAATTTCGTAATTAAAGATCGTGCCGGACTGTGTACTCTTATAACTGCCTTAAAAATGGGATTACAAAATAACGGCTTCTATCCGGAAACTTTTCCGGTAGATCATCTATACAGGCGGTGGAATAATTATGAAGGACAGTTTAGTTTAATACAACATATACTTAAAAACCCGGACGTGTTCTGTTTTTTGGACTATCCGTGCACAACAGTATCTGTGGATATGTTAAAAACACCGCCTGAGCAAGACAGTAAGGAATTAGATAATTGGAGGTCACTCAGTTTAATCGAATTGCTCCTGCAATTGTCAGAGTGTAACAATTTATATCGTCCGGTATCGGAATTGTTTAACGTCCCCATGCAAAGCTGTCCCGACGTTTTGGTGTTAGCACTTCTACAAATACACGGATCCGTCACTATTTTGAGACAAGAACTACTGACCAATTTAATACCAATTTTCCTGGGCAATCATCCGAATTCGGCCGTAATTCTTCATCACGCATGGCACACGCAAACGCTGAATTTTAAAAGTATAATAATGCATTCAATGGCTCAGTGGTACACCGGTGGAGGTGGTGATCACGATCAGACGAAGCTGTCCCGAATTCTCGATGTAGCGCAAGATCTCAAGGCTTTATCCATGTTATTGAACGCCCAGTCGGCCCAATCATATCCTTTCATCATCGACTTGGCTTGTCTGGCTTCGCGACGTGAATACCTCAAACTGGAGAAATGGCTCACTGATAAAATAAGGGAACATGGAGAAAATTTTGTGATGGCATGCATCAAGTTTTTGCATCGCCGCTGTCCACAGCTATTAGGTGAGAAATACTAACTAGTATTTATTTTTTTACGCCCTGTATTTGATAACACAGCCCGACAGACGATTTTTTACTGTCACTACGTAAATTTTCGATGCAGAATCCAGAATAGGCATTAAATTGATCTATCAAATATAATTTTTTGAAGTATGCTATATTGGCCTATTAGAATAAAATCATTTTATTTTTTACTTACGTGGACCCAAAACGTTGGAGACCTGCCGAATCTTCTAAAAAATCACTTTCGTTTTCTGATTGCTTGCATTGAACTTCATCTGACTTAATGGTTCTGTATAATCTTCCGAGAGTCTAAGCAGACAGCTGAATGATGAATGAGTATTTCTTCAGAATGTGCAGGTACGTCTCTGCTGAATCTGCAGGATGTGTGTACTTGTGTCTATTGTTCCGATTGTTGCTTTCGATATTTATGAGACAAATATGGTAGTCATCGTGATGGTTTTTTGATTCCCTTTAAACCATTGGTGCTCCAAACTTTAAGTACTTGCTTTTTCCAAATGTCCGCTGTTGCAAATGTTCAACATATATTTTATATACAATGTGGAGGCCAAGATTTATCATGGTCTCTTAAGAAGACGTCTAAATAGGACAGATAATTCCTTTTCACAAAGTCAGAAATAGGTTTTCTACTTACTTTCAAAGTGTATTCGCTAGACACTTAGCAAAAAATATCTGAATGATTCACACAGCTACGTCTGCTTGTAGATGCAATTGTTTGAATTAAATGTTTTATTACTAATTTATTACTGTGGTAGACACGAGGTAATACGGGTGGGATATAAATTAGTTCTTAGTGGGGATTGCGCAGGTATAGAAAGATGGGGATTAAAGTTATAGGTAACTCAATCTGGCCAAATACTAATTTTAGGAACGAAATTTCAATTTTGGCCCCGAAAGATACTACTTTATTTCTACTTTTCAGTAGAACTGAAATCAATTAACCTGTATCTCAAAAACTAGAACTGCTACAAAAAGAGGGCAGATATTTTTGGAATCAGCACATCAAAAATATTCAAAATCAGTACTAAAAATTTCATTTTGTTGGACTGTGTAATTTATTGCGTTGTTATAGTATCCATAACCGCTTGCTTATAGTCAGTAAATGACAAAATTAGTCATTTGTTTTCAGGCAAGACTGAAGATAGTTTAACAAAGATTCCACCATTACCAACCGAAACACTCAGTACAATAATCATGTGTTTGCAATCCTGTGCTGCTAGTTTTAGTACAGAATGCCAAGAGGCTATCCTCAATTTAACTTCTAGCTGCTCAATGTATTTGAAAGCTCGCCAACAGCCTTCTACATTAATAAGATCACATAGGGGAATGGAAGGACCTTTTAATCCAACAACAATTGGACAATTGTATAATCCATCTACTGTCGATCCTATAGCTGGTATTGGAACTTCATTGGCAAACATTAATTTAGGTGGTCCAGGCAATACAGCCTTCAATTTGCAAGGCGGCCTCGGCCAACTCGTGCCTTCACCTGGCTCACCTTCAAGAATACTGGGCGCAGGACCTGGACCATCTAATAGTCCTTTTCCAATGATGCCTTTGCAACACCAGGGACCCGTCGGTACTGGAGCTTCTTTGGTGCCAAATGTGAATAGTATAGGAAATTTGAGTAGAATGGGCCCAAATCCCGCACTGGACAAACCCAGAATACCGGAAACTAGTCTCTTTCCCGACATGTTGAATGTAGCGAAAGATATCGAGGATGAAGCGAACAGTTACTTCCAGAGAATTTACAATCATCCGCCTCATCCCACGTTGACAATAGACGAAGTTCTGGATATGTTAAAGCGGTTTCAAGATTCTCCAGTTAAACGAGAAAGAGATGTAAGTATCATTTTTGAAAAATTCTTTCAATAAAGCAAATTTCGCCGGTGACAAAATTCTAATGATAAACAATGTCTAGATTGCTTGTAAATGTTGTTTAATTTAATATGTTAAAAGCTTTAATTTTCAACATCATGTTGTTCACGTGAATTTTATTCACATTTGTTCTGATAATATGTAAAGGGTATTAGGAAAGTTTTGCAATATGACGCAACAATGAATCGTAGGAAATTGCTTGTTGCTGCATGTTGAGACACGTTCATACGTGCATAGTAGCCACCGCGCCATGTCGATGGGTTCAGTTATTCATTAGCAGTGAGAGAGTAAAGTGCTTGCGATGGCATCGTTGTCACGAAATGAGATAAGGGCAGTTTTACGTGGTTTGCATCGTTTAAACATAGACCAGTGCTTCGAAGAAATGACTCTTGCACTAGGTGATGCTTGTCCACATCGCACAACGATATACAGGCAGTATAGAGAATTCCAATTTACGGAGGAAAACGTTACTACTGTGAGGAAAATGGTTGGCGAGGACAGGCGAGTGACCTACCAACAGATAGAGGGTACTTCAGGCCTAAATGCACCAGCAATTCGTTCGATTCTGCATGATCATTTGTACGTGAAGAAACTTTGTTCTCTCTGGGTGTCGCATCGACTGACTGAATAGCAGATGACACGACGTGTGACTCGGTGCCGGGAGATGCTAAAAAAGTTTAATGAGAGACAATCTCGGTATGTGAACAACATCGTGACAGGTGACGAGACTTGGCTGTACTATTACGACGTGCCGACCAAAGCTCAAAACAAAGTTTGGGTCTTTGATGATGAGGACACACCCGTAGTTGTCAGAAAATCCCGATCTGTAAAGAAGAAAATGATAGCTGTATTTTTCAAATCGAATGGAATTGTGGAACGCGTCGTTTTGGACACACAGAAGACAGTCACAGCTAAGTGGTATACTGAACAGTGCCTGCCCAAAGTCATTGAATCTATGAAGAATCTGCGGCCAAAGTCAAGAATGAACACCTGGTTCCTCCATCACGATAATGCTCCAGCACATCGCGCCAAAGTTTGCACCGAATATTTGACCACGACAGGATTGAAACTTCGACGAGCACCTTCCCCACAGTCCAGATCTTGCTCCATGCGACTTTGCATTGTTCCCGCATGTGAAAATGAAGCTAAAAGGGAGGCGGTTTTCCAGTGATGAAGACCTTCTGCCGGTTTGGGACAACGTGTGTGCTTTACTCCCTAGTGAAACTTGGCAGAACTGGTTTAAAGATTGCTTTCGAAGGATGGAGAGGTGTATTGAGTGTAGAGGAAATTACTTTGAAAAAATTAAGTAAACAAAGCTATATTGCAAAAGTTTCCTAGTACCCTTTGTAATAATACTACAAGCCAGAAATATATTTGCCACATTGTGTAATGTGATGCAGCGATAAAATCCTACTCAAACGTGTTCAGTAGCATTAAACAGTAAATATCTGACACTTGCTAAGTAATCTATTAACTTTCAATTATTTTTTGTTCGTTTTAGGTATTCAATTGCATGTTGCGCAATTTATTCGAAGAATATCGATTTTTTCCTCAGTATCCCGACAAAGAACTCTACATTACCGCACAACTTTTCGGTGGAATAATCGAACGCGGATTGGTGCCATCATATGTTTACCAAGGTTTAGCTCTTAGATTTGTCTTGGAAGCACTTCGAAAATCAGAAGGGTCAAAAATGTACTATTTCGGAATCGTGGCTTTAGACAGGTTTAAATCCAGACTGAAGGACTACCATAAATATTGCGAACACGTGAGAGCTATACCTCATTTTAACGAATTTCCACCACATTTGATCGAGTATGTCGAATATGGCCTGCAAAGCGCAGAACCTCCAAGCAAGCCTCAAGGATCCGTTCTTCCAGCTAGTTTAGCCACCATGATTGCACCGATAAACAACAATGCTAACGCTCAAGCGTATAAAAGCAATTCATCAACGGTGATTTCATCCAAAACAAGTACGACCAGCGCTACATCACTGGGAACTCGACCATCAATAGCAAATGCAACTAATATTGACACTCTCCTTGTAGCTACGGAAAAAGATGAAAAGATTACCGCTCCACCTGAAAGCCTGCAAGATAAAACGGCGTTCATTTTCAATAATTTGAGTCAACTGAACTTACAACAGAAATGCGACGAACTTAGAGATATTGTCTCTGATGAATATTGGGCTTGGATATCTCAATACCTTGTCATGAAACGCGCCTCGATCGAATTGAATTTTCATGCGCTTTATTCGAATTTTTTAGACGTACTGAAGATACCCGATGTGAATCGAATGGTGACGAAAGAAACGTATCGAAATATCAAAGTATTATTGCGTGCTGATAAGGTCATTGCTAATTTTTCAGATAGGTAAGTCTAAACGTATACATATTTTTATAATTTTATGTTTGTGAAGAGATTTTTTTTCGATTTTTTTTTATTTTAACATTTCATGTTATTAAATCTAAAGCATACCAAATTTTTAATATAATACGCCATATACTTATTCAAATAAAAATGTAAAGTGTAATGTAAAAAATATACGTTATGGGATAATCATATTTGTGGCGCATGATTGTGCATATATTCACTACTGATCTTAATTCTTTGCCTACCTGGGGCAATACCTAAAAATGAAAAACACTGATTGGGAACAACTATTTATTCTCTAGAATAAAATACTTTTCAACACAAACAAAAGAATATTATATTCTGGACCACTTTGTAAAGGCGCATATACACCATTAACTGTTTCTTGACACATGACGTAGAGGGGGTACCCAAAAATAACCTGAATTTCTCTATAAAAACCTTTTATTTTATTCTTTTTAGAAAACAATCCTACACCATAAATATACTCTCCATTTAACTTTAAATGCTTGTCTAATCGATGATTCCATTGTTGGAAACATTGTTCGAATTCGTTTTTGTGTATGGCTGCGAACTTCTGTGTCCTTTTTTTAACCTCTTCCACATCGTGTCCTTTTATGTCCCTCTTCATTCGTGGAAACAAAAAAAGTCGCAGGCAGCAAGATCAGATGAGTAGGGGATGTGGGGCAAAGCAATCATGTTGTTTTTAGCCAAAAGTTCCAGCCACGCAACCAATTCTCCCGACAAAATTCGCTGCACTGAGCACCAAGTTATTCCCGATAACTCCGCAATTGCTTTAATTGTTCGTCGTCGGTCTTCAAGCACAATTGCACGAACTTTCTCGACATTTCCATCCGTTCTGGAAGTTGATGGACGTCCTGAACGAGGTTTGACATCAACTGACACTTCACCTTTTTTCCGAAATGAGAAAATCATTCGTGCACTTGAGGTTTCCCATGCGCCATCCTGTTGTGTTTTGAATATCAAAGCTGTTTCTGCAGCATTTTTTCCGAGCAGGAAGCAAATTTGACAGCCACACGTTGTTTGCTTAAGTTATTCGGCGAAAGAACCGAAAGCAGAACAAGTTGCATCACGCGTACCTTGCTGTAGGATTGCGTGCTGGGCAAGCCCCACCTACAGCACTGTTATTCCGGCTATTTTTGGGTATCCCCTCGTAAAATAGAAATTCCAATTTTTTGAAAAGAAACTGATGTTAATATATCACGACGGATTCAAATCATAGCATGCAACAAAAGATGGCTTCTCTCAATTTTCTTATCAATTGTTTCTTTAGTCTTTTCTTATCAATTGTTTGCTTAATTTTCTACTAACAAAACTGATTAGTAAATAATCAATAGATTAATTAGGAAAACTAATTTAAAAAAGACAATCCGGGATGCTACTTGTTCGTCACCTCAAAATAATCGTGACAAGCTATTCATATGTTCACCATTTCACCCTTTGATGAAAAATTTAAATAGTGTTTTTAAAGAGTGCCGATTTCAAGTTACATTTCGGTCCAGGAACTCTGTTAAATCTCTCTTAAGAAGTGCTCAAGATAACGCCGTGTTAAATCAGAAATTGGGGATCTACGATATAAAATGTCTAGATTGTAATAAACAATACATCGGTCAGACTAAACGTTCAATAGGAACCCGTTATAAAGAACATATTGCGCACATTTTCGAATAAAACCACATTACAAAACACATGCTGGAAAATAATCATAGTGATTGTCTGTCGGGCAATTATGTAAGGACTAAATTGCTACCGCTATCTAAATTTGTGCTTTAGCATGTATTAAAGTAAATATTTACAATGGACTACTCACATTTTAAATTAATATTTAAAAAGAAATTAATTCTTAATATTTCTTCAACAGGTCTCTTTTAAAAAATTTGGGGCACTGGCTTGGAATGTTAACATTAGCCAGAAACAAACCAATATTACAGAATGACTTGGACTTAAAATCTTTGCTCGTTGAAGCGTATTATAAAGGACAACAAGAATTACTTTACGTAGTTCCATTTGTTGCAAAAATCCTGGAATCGTGCGCTAAGAGTAAAGTCTTCAAACCACCAAATCCTTGGACAATGGCGATCATGAATGTTCTCGCCGAATTACATCAAGAACCCGAACTGAAATTAAATCTTAAGTTCGAAATAGAAGTCCTCTGTAAGAATCTCGATATCGATGTCGCACAGTTGAAGCCCTCGGTCTACTTAAAGGACCCTGAAAGATTACGCAAGATCGAGTACCAATTATCACAACCGCCCAAGAAAGACAATTCTCAAGTGTCTGTTTCACAGTTGAACATTCCCACAACTAGTTTGAATGAACCTGAATTGACAGGTGTGCCTGGCCAAACAGCTAGTTCTCCGCCTGTTATGCAGAACAATAGCACAACACCCACTTCTTCAGTGGCCGCTCCCGAACCCAGATTTAGTTACATGGACATCCAATTGGCAGGCAGTGCGGCTCTACAAAGTCACTTGACAATCAATCCATCTATTTTACTGTTTCAAAGTCAACCTCAACTGAAGCAATTGGTCCGGACGGCGGTCGAGCGTGCCGTGAATGAGTGGGTTTTACCTGTCGCCGAAAGAGCAATCAAAATCGCGTTGCAGACCTGCGAGCATATAATACGAAAAGATTTCGCTCTGGACTTCGAAGAAAATCGCATGCGAATGGCAGCGCATTATATGGTTAGAAATTTGACAGCCGGCATGGCTATGATAACTTGTCGTGATCAGCTCCTAGCTTCTATCACGACTCAAATGAAAGCTACATTGCAAAATGCGATGGTGGGGGCAACGGTGCCCCAGAAGGAGATGATAGATCAGGCTGCTACTATTGTCGCCCAAGAGAATATGGAGCTAGGTTGTGCATTTATACAAAAGACAGCCATTGAGAAGGCCATACCAGAGATCGATAAGCGATTATTGAGCGAATATGAATTAAGGAAGATTGCTAGACAAGAAGGCAGGTATGTATATTAAACATGTTTGGTTAAATATACATAACTTCAGTAGATTATTATGCGATGATTATTGTAATATTGTAAACCTTAATCATTAAGGTTGATATATAACCCCTTTCCATATTAACTTTCGTAATTCTGTATACGCTTTTCGACAACAAAGTTGTCATCATCAGCAGATAATTGCAAAGTGTCGCACCTGGTAAACTATGGCGAAAAATACCCGTACAAAAACAAACTCTGTACGCGATCTGTACCGTTGAGAACCAAAATGTACACTAGTTATATATCAACATTAGTGATTAAGTTAATCAGCCACAGGCTTCATCAAATTCAACTTGTAAATCTCCACAGGCTCCATCAAATTCAACTTGTAAATCTTTAACAAAAATCATTTCTATTGATATTTTGAGTACAGTTCAGTAGTTACAGTAACCTGTAACTGCTGAATAACAAAATTGAAAAACTCATTTCATATGTTTGATTGTTAATATAATTTTGTTTTTAGTTTCTTTCGTGTTTATTAATGTAGCCTATGGTAGGTTTTTATTTTAAATACAGCCATGCTCATATGTATTAGACACTCTTCATTTTCACTAATTCTAGGTACAATACGAGGAACAGAATAAAACTACATTTATAAACCTGTTCTAAAATTGTATAATATATTTAAAGATATATTAATATTTTATCACACCACCTTTAACTTTAACAATAGCCTGTACTCTTCGCTGCATATAGGCTGTACTCTGTTTTAAAAACAGAGACAAATTTCTGAACAGACCCCAAGCCCAAATTACAACCTACCAGTGTAAAATATGAAACCGATGCCTGCTACTTACAACAGAATTACAAATGCAGTGGTGCTATACGTGAACGTAAAGTAAGATAGA
This sequence comes from Dermolepida albohirtum, assembly GCA_031893035.1. Lineage (NCBI taxonomy): Eukaryota > Metazoa > Arthropoda > Insecta > Coleoptera > Scarabaeidae > Dermolepida > Dermolepida albohirtum. The sequence goes on along the minus strand of JAVIWB010002130.1, from coordinate 246,928 downwards.
AAAGTAAATAAATCAACAGCATTGTTACATACTCCATGCATTAAAATTCTTGTTTTTGTGTATAGAAAACACGTGGACTTCTTTTATTTGTTTAAAAAAAGTTCTAATAGCACGTCATATGTACATTACATATACATATTAATGCATAATGTTAATTAATAATAATATTTAAAAGTAACATTTCATCGACTATTTTTGTATTTCATATGATATTCATAAGTTTTTAGATAGGATCTACAATACTTCTTGGCGAACTTTAAACAACTACTTATTTAATCTTGAGGCAGTTCACTGTTAAGTTAAATGCCTACAAGTTTTTAAATTAACCACGAGGAACTGAAGTTGATCAAATAAATTACTTTATGTATCATTTTATTTTATCTAATATTTGCAATACGAAAAAGAAATGAATACAGTAGCAAATAGCTGAAATTTTACGACTGTAACAATTTATGATCATTAATTAAAGTCAACGACCAAAATATCTGATCTGATAAACTATTTCATGATTTTCGAATTCATTCTGATGCTGGTGAGGAAACCGAATTATCACTATTACTATAGTCTTTTCCAATATAAATTATAAATGGTTATATAACTTCATCGATAATTCCATCAAGACCCTTCATTACTTGTTTCTTCTTTGACAATATGATTTGTGTACTTTTGTCAAGTGGTTGCGGTTACATTATTGGCAGCATCATATAAAAGTTGCTTATAATTTGAAAGATTTACTTTTCAGAGCAACCTCATTTTTTATTCAAGTTCAAGTTTTATTCAGTTCAATCAAATTCAGCTCGTAGTAGTATGGAGGTAAACAAAGAACAGTCTTGTTTTCTAACTTTGCCATTTAATCCATTACATATGAATTGTATTTACTTTTGATTATTTTTACCAAATTCAATAATTCTACTCTGACCATATCGTCCTCATTACTTTATATCCTTATTTCGTAACCAATTTTGTATGTCGTCGGTGTCTTTACAACTGTGGCTTTGATACAATACATAATCCATATCTAAGGCAGCATTATCTGCTAAATAAGGTAATATCTTAATGAACCAGCCCTCAAACACTAGCGTTGATTTCCTTATGATAATCAGATGTTTTCTTCCTTTCAAACACTAACAAACCATTTTCTATGAAGCCATTTGAACTGACAGTATGTAATATTATAAGTCGACGAATACGAAAATTGGAGAGTCGATGATGAGGCTCATCGACTCAATTTTCGAATTTTTTTTAGCACACAGAAAACGTTTTTTGTTATGTTCTATGAGATGAATATTATGTCGAGCTTTGTGATCATGTAAACCGGCACTCGCAAGGCATCGTTCCACTGTTTGAGCAGAAATCGCTATTCCATGGTGTTGTAGAAGTTCGACAAAAAGCTCCTTGGAAGATTTCCTCTATCGCACAAGGACATCTGCTGCAAAAGTCGATCTTCTCTAGCGCTTGTACTGTTTTCGACCACTTTTTTTTTTTCAAAATTAAACCGACACTCACAAGGCATCGTCTTAGTGTTTGAGCAGAAATCGCTATTCAATCTCGTTGCAGAAGTTTTTTTTTTTTTTGAAGATTTCCTCCTATCGCGCAAGTATATCCGCTACAAAAGTCAATCTTCCCCAACGTTTGTACTACGTTTACGAGCAGTAACGACGGATGGTATTGCAAACTGCACATCGCGAACATTTCACTTGTCTTGCTATTGCAAATACTTGCGTTAGTTTGTGTGTTTTAGACATTATCTAATCCACCAGATATCTTACTGATAAACAAGACACTTTCTTTAAAGAGAATTCGAACGAGACTAATCTATAAAAACTCTGATATTATGCATTTACAATTAATTTAGAAAGATGTTATATATAAATCTCTTTAAGGCATCGACACTTACTTGTGTAAAGCATTGGTTTACTTGGAAATACATTAATAATGTGAATGTGCATTGAAACTTACCTGTGTACCCCTTTGTTTTCTCGGAAGTTTATTAGTAATTGAAATATTGCATTTTTACAAAAGTGTCTTAATACATATGAGCATGGCTGTAGTTACAACTTATTCTTTTGTACTCTTTTTACCTAGTAAGTACATATGTTTTCAATTAATATTTTCAGACGGTATTGTGATGCAATTGCTTTAACATATCAGGCAGAGAGAATGCCAGAACAAATTCGACTCAAGGTTGGCGGCGTAACACCTCAACAAATGGCGGTATATGAAGAATTTGCAAGAAATATACCCGGCTTTCTGCCCATGACAGAGAGAGATACCGCTATGTTCATACCGAAACCTACGTTAGCCATTGAGCCGCAAGCACATCCCCCCACGCCTTTTCAAGTGCCCCAGACTGTGCCTTCAGATGATTTGGCCGCATTGTTCGAAAAGCTCGCCTTAGACGTTGACCAATTCGTGCAGGCGACAAGTGGATCAAGTACTTATGCCTTGTTAAACTCTAATATGCTAGTTATACGTGATTTGTTAATAACTGCTATGCACAACAGAGAAATTGTATCGACGGTGGCAATCATTCAAAAAGTAAGTCATTCTATGAGGATTAATTTCAAAATCATTTTCGTTTTATCAGTTTTATGATGCTCAATAACAAATAGATTCTTTGTTTATATCAAAAGCAATGAATTTATTGTAATTAATTGTATAAAAGATCATAGACTGTGATGTATATTATATTTCAGTGTGTCGAAGCTTTGCAAGAAAACGTAACACAAAACGACAGTGAACACGTTATGCTTCGCTTCAAGGAAATAATAATACGGGTACTTAAATCACTCCAAGATGGAAGAGCTCTTGGTCAACAGATGACAAACGCTAAAGTGACCAGATTCCTGACTGATTTCAGGGACGACATGCGCTTCAATGAACATGCAGCCGAAATACTAATCAGAGCTGGCTTGGTGAATTTGTCAACATTCGACGCAACCCTAGCACAGTACATGGAAAGTACACCGAATTGCAGAGCGATGAACATGGCGATCATGCTGGTGCAGAATCTTTTAGTCGACGACAGGACAAATCAATTCATATCCGAGCACGAGCTCTATCATACTATTGAGACGTTAATCAAAATCAATTCCCATGCCCGACAACCTCCCGAAAGTCTAACTAATATCATTGATATGCTGAAACATCATCAAGAAAGTTCATTTTTTTGTGATAGATCGCCGACTGGGCCTACCGTTCACATCCATAATGGAATTTTACAAGTAAATATATACTTTTCTTATTAAATGTAAACTTAAGTTTTAAATTATCGTTTTATATCAGACCAAAAAGAAATGCCCGCCATCAAGATTATTGACCAGTGGCTTTTACGATTATCAGCGCACGTGTCTTCAAGATACTTGACTTGAAGTCTTAATATATTAGGTTGGTACAAAAGTAATTGCTGTTTCAGATCGTAAGAATTTTAAATCATAACTAAAAAAATTGAGACCATTGCATCTATAATGTTTTATATTATTATTTTATTTTATATTTTACTATTTTCTTCCTGTACCATACATTTCCATCTCGGAATTCGTCTCTTGGAAAGCATTTTCTGTATTGTTTTCTCTGGAAACATTTTTCCTGTAAAGAATGATCAAGTTGATAATCAGCTGGTAAGAAGTTGTGCGACTTGCAGTTTGCGAAGAAATCTTTTGAAACTTTTCTATTGGTCAATGTATACTGTAAGTGTTGCACTTTTTGTTTCATTTAATGAATTTGCTGAACATACTTCGTAATTGCTCAATAGCAAACCATCAGAGGCCGTGGCCTTTTCTTGATTCAATATTGGCTCGGTATTTATGCTTTAAAGCCTATACTCTTCATTGCAAATCGCATTCTAATAGAGAAATGGTTTATTAGTATTTCATAAAACTACTTTTTTGATTTTCGATCCTTTATGTGACACACTCATCAAGTTTCTTTGCTTTTCCAATTGACTTGATATAACGACCACCGTAGTATTATCAATATAAGCTCCTATGATTTCAATTACCTATTCCCAACTTCCGTTTCTTGTTCGGGCTAATATACTCCCCGTCCTCACGACTCTTATTTTTTTATAAAACGTTTGGGATCACTGCTGCACTGCACATTCCTTAGCAATTCCTGAGTTAAATAGGTGTTAATCTTCTGAGTGGTCTCCGCTGTTTTTTGTTCCATTTTGAATTCGAAATAGAAATTTTGATAGAATTTTTTGTCAGGTAACATTATTGAAACTTAAACTCTAATTTATTTGAAACCACTTCTGACATGTACGAACCTACTAAAAATATAAATATCATTTGAATAAATGAAATCTTTTTTTTAAGGTTAGATCGCCCCATTATGAAGATCCCCCAGGTCTTATGGAGAAAACAGATTACCTTATAAGGGAATGGATAAACATTTACAATACTCAACCTACGGGTCGCGATTCAACGAAAGCATTTAGTATATTCGTCCATCAGATGAACATGAACGGGATATTAAAAACGGACGACCTAATAACTCGTTTCTTTAGATTATCGACTCAATTGTGTGTAGAATCCGTATACAGGCATATGAATGATCCGAGCCTGACGGGAAATCACCTAAGGGTTAAATGTTACAATACTTTGGATGCCTTTGTACGACTCGTTGCATTATTGGTAAAACATTCTGGAGATTCAAACAATACCACGACAAAGATTCATCTGTTGAATAAAGTGTTAGGTATTGTAGCCGGGTGCCTACTACAAGATCATGAGCACAGAGGAGCCGAATTCCAACAGTTGCCATATCATAGGATATTTATCATGTTGTTTTTAGAGCTGAACGCTCCCGAACCAGTATTGGAAGCAATAAATTACCATATATTGCAAGCATACTGCCACACCCTTCACATCCTTAGACCCTCAAAAGCTGCGGGATTCTGTTATGCGTGGTTGGAACTTGTTTCGCATCGAGTGTTTATGGGAAGAATGTTGGCAGTAACGCCGCAACAAAAAGGATGGGCCATGTATGCTCAACTATTAATAGATCTCTTTAAGTATTTAGCGCCTTTTTTAAGGAACGCTGAACTTGCCAAGCCGGTAACGATGCTTTATAAGGGTACGTTGCGAGTACTATTAGTACTTTTGCACGACTTCCCTGAATTTCTCTGTGATTACCATTACGGTTTCTGTGATGTTATACCCCCAAATTGCATTCAGATGAGGAATCTTATACTATCGGCGTTTCCTAGAAATATGAGGCTACCTGATCCATTTACACCCAACCTTAAAGTTGATATATTACAAGAAATAACTTTCGGTCCGAGAGTATTAAACAACTTTGCCTCAATGATCACTCCTATATCCTTCAAGAAAGATCTCGATACTTATTTGAAGTCGAGAGCGCCGGTAACCTTCCTTTCGGATCTCAGAAGTAATTTACAAGTATCTCAAGAGCCGGGCATGAGATATAACATACCTTTGATGAATGCACTGGTATTATATGTAGGAACACAAGCAATAAGTTATATTCGGGGGAAGAACCTGACACCGAACATGTCAACGATAGCGCACAGTGCTCATATGGATATTTTCCAAAATTTGGCTGTGGATTTGGACACTGAGGGTCGTTACTTGTTCCTCAATTCGATTGCCAATCAATTACGATATCCTAACAGTCACACGCATTATTTTTCGTGTACGTTATTGTATTTATTTGCTGAAGCCAATACAGAGGCTATTCAAGAACAAATCACGAGAGTCCTACTCGAGAGATTGATCGTCAACAGGCCGCATCCGTGGGGATTGCTGATTACCTTTATTGAGTTGATCAAGAATCCAACATACAAGTTCTGGTCACATGAATTTGTACATTGCGCCTCTGAAATTGAAAAGTGAGTATTAAACACGTATTATTTTTAATAAAAAGTCAAATAACTTTTTATTTAATTTTTTCGTGCATCCACAAATTTGTTTCTTATTTTCTGCCTGCTTGTAATTTTCTCGGGAAAAAATTAAGATAGATACTCATTTCATAATTCTTCTTATTTTTCTCCAAGATTAGTCATACTTATATCATAGTGTCAAAGAGAGTGCGGTGTGGAAGAATTTGATGATAGAGGAATTGATCCAATGCACCCATGGTGTTCATTTCATAATTGTTTGGTCATATCAATCTCTTTTGTATTATTTTTTGGCATTTTCCCTATCATTACCTTCTACTTCTTTATTCTCGCTTTTAATTTTCCTCCAGCTTCGTAATTTATTTAAAGCATTGGCCATTCGATTCTGCACATCTGCCATCTTTCAGGCAATTTATGGATATCATTAAAAAAAAACTGTTTGTCCTTTGAGCAAAATCATTTATTAAGCCATTTTCTAACTTCTTCGAAATTGACGAAGTGCTGCTCTGCAAGCACGTGTCCCACTGTTGAGACAGGCAATAGTCGGACGGGGCAAGATCTGGAGAGTATGGTGGGTGCGATACTACATCCCATCCAAGTGCTTCAACGCTTCTTTGACCGCTGTTGCTATATGAGACGACGCGTTATCGTGCTGTAAACCGTATCTTCGGGCCCATTTTGGAAGTTTTTCTATCAATGCATGGTTCAAATTGATAATTTGTTGTCGGTAGAGATCAGTAGTAACTGTTTCAACAGTTCGTAATACATCACGCCATTTTGGTCCCACCAAATAAAGCATTGTCTTGCGACCAAAATGATTTGGCCTTGGAATCGATGGGCCTGGTTTGCCAGGTAATGACCATGATTTTTTACGCTTAGGATTCTCGAAACAAATCCATTTTTCATCACCGTCTTTATTCGATGCAAAAACGACTTCCGATCATACCTTTGAAGCAGCATTTTGCAGACAATTTTTCGATTTTCCATTTTTCTATCATTCAATTGATGTGGCACCCATCTTTTGGATTTTTCCTATTGCTCGTAATCGGTCGCTAATCGTTTCTTGGATCACATTTAACGCTTCTACCAACTGTTTTTGAGTTTGGGTTTGGTCTTCATCCAATAACTCCTGCAGTTTCATATCTTCAAACTCTTCCGGTCTGCCAGAACGTTTCTTGTCTTGCACCTCGAAATCACCACTTTGAATTGTCGAAACCACGCCTCACATATTTTAATGGTTGGAGCATGCTCACCGTAAGTTTCTACCAGCAAAAGATGACTTTCAGCAGCTTTTTCTTTTGGTTAAATAAGAAAAGTAATGCGTGTGCCGCAAATACACTTTTTCAGGCACGAAACTCGACATTTTCAAAGAGGTATAAATCTACCACAGTGTTACTTTCGCAAAATATAGCATGTATGGCTTTGAAACTTGATATTAGTACAATAAAATGACGTGTCAAATCATAACATTGCATAGCGACATCTGCCAGAAAAACTGGTAATGACTTTCCGATATATCTGCGACCTAGATGAGAACCTTCCTTAAAATTGCATTGTTCGACTAAATTCTTTATTTTAATGGTGTGTTCTCTTTTTTTATAGACTGTTCGAGTCTGTAGCACGATCGTGTTTCGTTCAGAAAACTGCAGTACAAGCTGAAGGTGATCTACAAGAGTGATAGTGATTAATAATAATTCTACAAACAGTTATAACATTGTTTTACACAATATACATGAATTATTTTAACGCCTTTTATTTTGCTGTAATGGGCCGCTTATTTTGAATGAATGAACTTTTTTTTAACTAGTTTTTAAGTAGTGTATCATAGTATTATCACAATGTAATATATTTATAATAAGTATTTTTAAGGAATTTCCATCTGTATTTGTAATTATATAAATATATTAATTATAGCTGTAATAAATGGTTTTCAATGTTTTGAGCATATAAAATGGTGTTCTCTTTATTTACCTTTATTCAGTAGTATTGTTATTAGAAAGGTGTTTATAAACGAAATTTTGTCTTAGTCGTAACAGGAAGAACTCCTTAGTGATCTCTGAAAACGCAGTTATGCATTGCGACTAGAATTTTGCACTAAAAACACATGTTAAGAATTTCTATTTTATTAAATTAAAGTGTCGAATTTTCCCCTGTAACAGGCTTTAAAGGCATATGAGATGGCATGGGTATCTGCTGCTATTCCACATTTACTTCTGGATATTCATTTTACAACCTGAAATCAATGAAACCAGTGATGTTCCAAACGATTTGGGACACAAAACGCGGTACCTTCAATCTTAATAATAATTATGCCATCACATCTCTCAACAGCTTAACTCCAATTATAGGAGGTGTTGGCAGATCATGAGTTCATTACGTCTGTGCTCTCGTAGTGCGACTTAAGATCTTTGTCTGTCAGTATTCGCTTAAATGGGAAAGGCCTGTCTGGACAGGTGGCCATCGGACACGAAATAAAGACTCCCAAAGTAATAAGCCAGTGACACTACTAAGCTATTAGCCGGCTTGTAAACAAGTAAAAATTTTTTATTCTACTTTAATTGCAAGTGAAGGTATTTTAATCATATATTTAATTGATTAATCATCAAAGTGTGTGTGTGTGTGTGTGACTTTTTTAATTAATATGTTGACATCCTCTAAACAAGGAAAGTTATGGCAAGTTAAACCTTCTATTCTAGAAATAATCAAATTTTTTTCTTAAGCATCACATGAATAAAACACAAACACTTTTCATACATTAACAAATAACAGCTTATATAAGAAAATAGAAATATTATTGATATAAATTCATAAACAAATCAAATTATTGAAAACAATAACCCTACATAGAACGAATACATCAATTAATTACAGAAAGTGTTTCTCCAAAAAGATATTACAAGTCACATTAAATATGAAAAAAAATATTTAATAATCAAAATATAATATATCAATATTCATACTAGTTTTAGCAAGTAATCAAATTTATGTGATAACGATAAGGTTTAAATCAGTTAGAGCCGCCAAATCATGTTAGCACACCAGCGTTGTCAACGCCGTATATGTAGTCCAATAACTGAGTGTGGTCTTAATACATCGCTACAGCTGTGAAAGAATTGTAATATTTCAGTACCGCCGTCTGTTGTGAATATTGAAATGTCCGAAAAAGCTTTTAGTCGTAGAATTATTAGAAATAGTCGATTTGCTTGTGGGTATATTCAAGTTTCTATACGATTTTGCAGGCTTAAAATATGATTGTGCAAAAATATGTTCAGTATGCGATAAGTCTTTGCTTTACCGGGGCAAATTCGACTGTAAAAATACATGAAAAGGGCATAACAATAATATTTAAAAAATTGGGGAAAATGCTTTCTTTTTAATTTAGTTTTTATACTATTTGTAACTTACCATTTGCTTTACTTGCTAAAAAAGTTCGTCAATTCTGAACGTGCAATTCCAAACGGAAATTACCATCTCGAGCAAACAGTACAAAAATCTGTAGCTCCTCTACGCGACCAAATTGAAAATATTAAATTCGAATTAGTTTGATGATATTTCGCAAAAAAGGCGAGTTTTGTATATTATTTTAATTAATTTTTATATATTAATATATATCCTGTTACTTAGTATTAAGTACTAACCCACTTGGCAGTTCTAATCATGTTTAAATATCAATGTAACTTCTGAATGAACTCCAACAGTTTGGGGTTGAGAATACCAATTTTTGGCAACACTGCACAATAGACGAACATGGATGGCGATATCGCTTTATTAAATGTAAAAATAACTTAAACACTCATCAGTCATGACCTGACCATGCATAACCGCGAATGGAACCGGACCTCTGTATTTTGAGGAGAGAACACCGTGAATCAAGTAGAATATAAAAAGATTGTTAAAACTATTTTTGCCTCTTCTAAACTCACTAAATGAAGGACTCTACACCTTAGTGAAGGATGGAGCACCATGCCATACAGTGAAATCGATAAAAAAAAATGTTTCAGGAACACAACACAAGAACCTGGAAATTTCCCCATCTAAATCTGGTCGAAAATGTAACAAGCATGTTAAAAAATTTTACGTACTTATTCACGAACCCAACAATAGCAGTTCTAAAAAACAATAGTCACAGACATTAACTACAGAAAACAAAACTGCGTGATAAAAACTTGTACTTCCAGTATACTGGATAGAATTAATGCAGTCATTAAAGCCAGAGGTCGATTAACAAAATATTAAAGTTATGTGTTCTATAAAGCAAAAACAAACAATTTGTATTAGTAATACGTGTCTGTTTTTGTTTTATTTCTGATAGATTTAAAAAAAATACTAAAATCAGAAGGTGGTTCTAATTCAACCGCAAAGTACTGCATGTTATACATAATTGCGTAAATTTATTTTTTAGAATTTAATCTGCATTTGTACTTTCCTTAAAAATAATTAAATCTAATACGACAGCTTGGAGGCGTAAAAAATTATATTGATATAACCCTTTTTACCAATGTAATTAGTACTTACTGTTTTTAATATTTTTGTATCAATTCTTTAAATAAAATTAGTTAAATTTACTTAAATAAAAATTAAATTTTCTTTATTAAAAAAATCATTCAAAATTCATGTAAAACTTAATTCTGTTTTTTACGTTTCTTTTGTGGCACTTCTGGTTCGCTCATATCAATATCTTGTAATGGTGGTACACTAAAGCCCTCTATGTGCGGATAAACTAACTGAAGAACGAATTTTTCATGTTGAATATTCTTGGAATCAATACTCAACCTAACAGTTACTGGATCGAAAGAATGTAATAAAACATCACCAGATTTTTGCGTCTGATCCTAAAAAATGCAACAGTTTCATAAAACTAAATTACTTAAAAATTATTGAATATTTATACTTCTTCGTTATAAATGAATATATCTAGTTTTTCCCCCTTTTTGCCTAAATACAGAGTACATTCCAATCCATATTTAGGAATAAGAATCTGCAAGGCGTTTTTTCTAACATACAAAATATAACCATTTTCATCTTGTATTTTCCCCCTGAAAAATAACTAAAAACATTTCTTTTTACATTTACCGAAAAATTACTTGGCTCTAGTTTGTCTTTTAGTAAAACTCACGTGTGTATTTAATGCTACAGATGCTCTACCAGCATATTGAGCCATCCTATTTCTATAATTTAAGTTTTGACATAAATCTGCCGTTTTACGTTTGTCCAATAAGTCTGGATATGTAGCGTCTGAGCCGCAAGTAACTGCTAGAAGACGATGGACGATAATATCAGCATATCTTCTAATAGGCGAAGTAAAATGCGTATAAAGCGGTACGGCTAAACCGTAATGAAAATATTCAACTTTTTGGTAGGTTCCGCTAGCAAAATATACAGCTTGTAACATACACCTTGTAGCCAATATTCTCAACATAGTGTTCATGTAGGGGTTATCTTCTCTTGTCGCGTTGTCCAATGATTCAGCTAGGCGTTTTCCGCAATCAATATTTATTTCAAAACCCTGTTCGAACAAAAAATATATTAAAATATCAGTGGAGTCGCTTAATTATCCAATAAACAGCATATGTACGCTTATTTAAAGCTTATTTGTTCTCTAATAATTTAAATAGAAGTCTCATTGTTTGTACCGCCGAAGATCGATTTCTATTGGCACACTACTTTGCAACAGGCCTTAGCTTTATAGAAAGTCTTTCAACAAGTACATCACATTTTTTAGAATAAACAAAACATCCATTTTGATCCGGAACAATTATAAATAAACACTTACTCTTTTAAAAAGCATTTTGAGCATGCAGATGCACAACGTGGATTAGAGTGATTAATGATTTGTAGAATCAGGTATGTTTCAAACCATCCGAGTACAAAAGAAATCTTAAAATAGCTCAAGAAACAACCCTCTAAATTTTCGCCCCATATTTAATAAATGCCTTGTATATTTAATGATTTCATGTACACCTCGCAACCTGTTTTCGTTTACGTAACATTTTTGCTTCCCTGTACAAAGTTACTTGAATCAGCAACACACACTACAGAAGCGACTTGAATGAACCAATACAAAACTGCGCGATATAACTATAAATAAAATCATCCCAGCCATTTCGTAGTCGTTCCGGGAATTAATTTGCCCCATCTAGTGCAATAAATATTAAATTATGAAGACGATAAAAGTAGAGAAAGAAAAAAATATATTTTAACGAAGTATTCTAGAGGTAGAACGTTATTGTGTTCTTGTATACACAAAACACAAATTCGGACGTTTAATTTAGCTATTGATCTGTAAATGTTACGGTACTTACAATGAGAATGATACAAATAAGGTATGAAATTTGAAAAAAATTACCAAATGCTTTCCCGCTTTGATAAGAGGATCGAAATTTATTGCAGGTGGCTCTGGATGTCTTCGGAGCATAGCGCAGTCCGGAAAATCATTTAAAATTTTTTCTGCAACACTTATGTTAGCTAACAGCATAAACTCCTCGACCATGGAATTCGTTTCGAAAAGTTTCTTAACTTCAACATCAATGGGATCATGTGTTTCGCTGTCCATCATAATTTTCACTTCGGGAGATGCAAGTACTAGAGCTCTGAAAATTTGTTCGACATCAATGTATCGAATAGACATTACAAGGTAATGGCTCGGAATGACATATGAGATGCAGACTTATAAGTTATTTTGAACAAAACTCCAGGTTTGCAATACCTTATAACCTCTCCAGAAAGATTGGATAGGTACGATTATAAATAAAATATTGTATGTAATTAGGTATATTTTTATTTTCTACGTGTTGATGAATCCTGGCGTGAAAATGCGGCGTAGTATTGTATCATCAGTATATCTTCCATTTTTGATTCAGTTAAACACCCAGAACAGGGTGGAAATACGTTTGTATATTTGGAAAGTGAGCTTTTTACGTCTAATGAAGTAATATTCGCGAATTTAAAAGTCCTTCGTACTCTATTCTATACGCACCAGTTTTAAAATCAAATTTCTTATTTAAAACTGCACATAATCTATCGGTTGTACGGATACCTACATTATCTGTTAGATTTCTTAACGAGGCTTTCAAATGATATGCTACACTCAGGATTACATTTAAAGATAACTTGCTATATTCTAGTTGAGAGAAGGCTTCTAAACCAATCGAGTAATTTTCAGGAATTTGCTCTGTTTGTGTTTAGATTTTTATATCTGCAAACAATTGTTGGCTTAATGGAATTGCTCGAGTTTCTTGTAAATTTAATTTCAAATTACAAGATTTAATTCTCGTAGTATATTACTACTTGAGGCAACGTTCTTCATCTCATTAATTCTAGCGGTGGTGGCAGAGAAATGCCCAGACAGGAATTTTTAAATTCGCGAATGAGTTTGGGAAATTTAATAAAAACTTGTTTGGTAGAAGCTATTAATTTATTTACTTTTGATTAGTCGTTTTTAATATACTCTGCTACTAGATGAATTGAATAGAGCAAACTTTAGAAAAAGATTGCTTTAGTATTTGGCCAGCTTTAACCGTGTTTGAAACGCCATCTGTAACCAACATTACAACTTGGGTTAGCGATATTCGAAATTTCCTAACGTATTTTTTTTATTTTGCATTATGTATTCCGCGTTTGTTTTTTGTAACATCTTACTGCATAAAAGATTTATTGATGGATTTATACCATGTTGCTAAATCTACACTTTTTTCAAGCAATTCGCGCAGCTTAACTAACGACAGCACAACATTTCTATATTAGGATTGTCGACTTACAGAATGTCTCTACTTGACGTTTATGTATGAATTTCCACCCTGTATATTTCGCGCTTGCTTTTTTTTGTAATATTTTACTGCATAAAAGGAAGATGCAACTAAGTCATCGCTTTCCAAAGTGCGTACTAATATATTCACAATACAATTATTTTAGCATCTGTAGTTTCGTCAACGGATAGCTATATTTTTTTACTTTCTAACTCCCTTTTTATAAGGTCCGTATTCGTATCTTTCACTCACAATAAATTATATTGTAATTGTTTTCTAATTGGTAATTCTAATGTGAAACATATTTGCTCCAAAACTGACGAATATTTTCATTGTGTACTACGTGTCGAGGAATGTTAGATACAGTCAACACAATAATAAAATCAAATACAAATGTATAAGAATGTTAAAAGGAATCATTTAAATGTTAATAACACCCTGTCTACTACATATGTTTCAGAGAGGGAGGCTATGATTATTCATTATTTTTCTGTATCGAAATGATATGATAAACGCTAGAGGAATCGTTCATTAATAACACAAGTCTGCCTGATGATCAGTGATATCTGTGAAACATATGTAGTAGACAGAGTGTTATTAATATTAGAATGATTCCTTTTAACATTCTCTTAATTGGCAAATAGCCGTGACGCAAGCGTCTGGCTATACGCTCTGGTAACTTAGTCATCGACATGCGAAATAGACACGCTCTCGCTTTGTCGTTCAATATATTTTTGTGTTGGACGAGAGAGGGAGGCTATGATTATTCATTACAAATGTATAATATGGTATTTCACGTTTTGTATTCAACACGTGGCGTTTGCTTTTAATGTGTCGTTTACAATCCATAATGTCATACGACAAAATACTAATGTTGCAAATAGCACATTTAATTATAATTCCTGTATATTATAACGTAGCACAATCATTTAGAAATTTATTTACACCCGTCGCTGTTAACAATCCACCTTTCCAGGACATCTTCGCGTCACTGACACGGTACAAGTTATTGGCAATGCCTGCATGCGTTCGCCTCGCATCCGATCCTGTTGCTGGTTACCCGTCGGATTGTTCAACCTTAGTAATAATACACATATATATATAGCATTGATTTTTTTACCCATTTTCCAATCTTTTCCTCTTCAGTATCTTCGCCAATTTATTCAAGTTTCGCAGAGACTGTGCTATTGAACCGGTTTCTCTTTTATCATCAATAGTAATTTGGGCTTCCTCGTATGTCATCGCCCGTTTGGATTTGATAATACTCTTGTGAAATCTAGTGTTGAGAATGTTCGCATTGTGGTCGATTTCCCAAATACACGAAAATGCAAATCGTTCTTCACCACCTCGCAAGGAACATAAATTCGAGCTCAGGAGATCGGGTACCTGCAATTTTGAATACAAACATAAGCAATACATTAATACATATGGCAATATTTAGAAAAGATTGAATGTATCTTAAATGTAATTATGTAATTTTGAGGTTTATTTGATACGCATCGCATAGTTTCAACAATAATTTAACGATTTTTATTAGGCACTGCCGTTTTCATATATATATATATATATATATATATATATATATATATATATATATATATATATATATATATATATACTACCGTTCATAAGTATTTGGGCACCCATATATTATTTGAACAGCATAGCTTCTAGGAAATTCATTCTTGTAATATTGGATAGGTATAAGGAAAGTATTAAATCTATAGAAACGCTGCATAAGTAACATTATGTATTACTTTATTACCTGCAATAAACCAAAATTTGTTATTGGGACTACCTGGGGATTAGCGCAATAAAAGTTTCTCCAAGTTCTTGTAATTGTCTTTCTGTGAAGGATACTGAAGGATAAGTTTAGTAATGATGTTTTAATGACCTCGGGCGAGTTTCATGTTATATTTTTGAAATTGCCCTCAGTTACGTTTCTGTATTCGTTGTGAGATATTCCTGTGCTAGTAGTGTTGTTAAGATCGTTAAATATGCCAAAAAGAAAAGAGATGGACATTGAAACGCGTTCTCTTATAATTGCGCACCATCAAGATGGCAAAAGCAACCGGCAAATTGCGAAACAATTCAAATTAAATAATACTTCCGTAGACTATGTCGTCAAAAAATACCGAGAAAGTGGCAGTGTTCTCAATAAATCACGGAGTGGGAGACCCAGAGCGACAACTTCTGGCTGAGGATCGTGCAATAGTGATCACAAGCAAAAGAAATCGACGGAAAACAGCCCCAGAAATCGCTGCAGAAATCAATGCAGACCGTCCAAAGTCAATAAGCGTAACAACGGTCAAACGTCGCTTGTACAAAGCAGGTTTGTACGGACGAATTGCAATGAAAAAACCGTTATTGCGCAAACAGAATAACCGGAAACGCTTAAACTGGGCTCGTAAACACCAACATTGGACAGTTGAACAGTGGAGTAAAGTCTTGTGGACCGATGAGTCAAAGTTCGAAATTTTCGGGTCCCGAAGACGTGTTTTCGTTCGGAGATCTACAGGTGAGCGTGCAGCAGAGCAATGTATTGTGCCTACGGTTAAACATGGCGGTGGTTCCGTGATGATCTGGGGTTGTTTTGGTGGTACGGTCGTGGGTGATATTGTGAAAATTGAGGGAATACTAAGGAAAGAGCAGTATCGAAACATTTTGGAGACCAACGCTATTGCTTCAGGATTAAGACTTTTGGGTAGGAATTTTGTATTCCAGCAGGATAATGACCCAAAGCACACATCCAAAATATGCAAAGACTATTTGCAACTCTTGGAAGCGGAAGGATCCATCGAAGTTATGAAATGGCCTCCCCAAAGCCCCGATCTAAATCCAATAGAGTTATTGTGGGAGGAACTTGATCGGGAGGTCCGGAAAGCAGTACCAACATCGGAGGCTGATTTGTGGAGGAAACTGCAGGAAGCTTGGGTCCGCATAACACCGGATACATTAGCAAAACTAATTGCAAGAATGCCGCGATTATGTGCTGCCATTATAAAAAACAAAGGAGGTCACATAGATGAATCGAAAATTTAAATATAATATGTAATTCTACTGCCAGATACTGTAATTAGTTATGTATGTACATGTAATAAATATATTTTCATTTTTTCACTAGTGCTTTTAAGCATTTCTTCTAAATTTATGGGTGCCCAAATACTTATGAACGGTAGTGTATATATATACTCATATGTTTACATACCCTTGTCAATAATCTATTTTTATCGTGCCATAATGATATCGCATATCTCCGGTAGTTTATGAATAGTGCATTGTAGCATTAAGTCGGCGTGTGTATATTTACACGCGTATGTATACACACAACGTATCCCTTTTCTATTATGTAGCTTTACTGTGTCACAAAGAAAGTATTTAATAGGAATCATAAGTCTGTTTAGGTGACAATGTGCCAGCTTATTTATAAATTGTAACTTTTGAACAGGTGCTTATTGTTACCTTTGTACTTAGCATTACTTATGTTATTTTATTTAAACTACTTCGAAACGGTGTCTCTACTGATACGTAAATATTTCGATTATACATTCACATATGTACATACCATATCAATTCTTTTATTGACAAGATACACTGTGGTCGCCCTGGACGCTGCCTCTGTATCCAAAGCAGTGTACGGCCTTATAAAATGAGAAACATCAGCTATGTGAACTCCAACTTCTAATTTATCCTCGCCAATCGGCCTGCAATGTAAAGCGTCGTCAATGTCCGTGCATCCTGGGGGATCTACCGAGCAAATATCCAAATTCCTCAAGTCAACGCGCGCTTTTACATCCTTCAAAGAGATATTTAGAATTGGCTACTTCGATATGCAAGTTGTAATTATACTTACTTCATCTGTTATTATCCAAGGTAATTTCGGTAGACAATTAAGAACTTCTTCTGAAAATTGACTGTGAGGTACATCATGCTCTAAGAGAATTACCTCATTTTCCGTTTTCATATCGCCAATCTGCCCAAGAGCTCTAACGAAGTGTCCCTAAATATAATGAAAAAATAAAGAGATGGGTGCTTGAATATAACTAAAAAACTTACATTAGGATATCGCGAATTTCTTGCCCAATTATCTATTGCCACTATGATTTTCTGTGATTTCAACGTTTCGGCCTGCCTAGTTTCGATTCTTATTTTCGGTATTTTTTTATCCGCTGGTACGAACAAATGAAAAAGCGTACCGGATCCCTCTTGAAGTATTCCACAATATTGCCTCCATTTACGTGTTATTATGCCTACCACCCTGCCCGTAGGTTTAATATTTGTTTTTAAACGGGGCAACGTAGATAACACAAGTTCTTTTTCTTCAAGACCGTCTTCTAATGCATTCTCGTCCTCCAATACTATTTCGCTAGGTGATACCCATTCTTCTTCTTTAAAAATTTTGACTGCAACGACGTCACCGTTAATCGCTCTATTTAAATTTGCATGTCCTCGAACTAGAACCTAGAAATTAATTTATTTTTTAATATAATCACACGGAAAACTTTCTAACATTTTTAAACAGCTGTCAGTGCGTATTGTGTTCGCAAACTAAAAAGTTGCCCGTCAATAAAATTTATTTGCGACACTGTTTCTTGTATAAATTACAAAAAAAGAAACGTGCTACTTGCATCCAGGCATTTGTATAGAGTTTTTGATATGTGCATTGTAAACGTACATAGTATGCAAAGCGGTTTCGCGATGTTTAAGAAACGTGAAATTAGTTTAGATGTTCAACTTCGTTCCTGTCAACCCCGTAACGTTTTACGAGACATAGAACAATATAGTGTTTGAAATTTTCAGTGTACTGCATTCGACAATTCTGAAATACATTCGCTAATTGTTTTAGAATATGCCAGATTGATGTCATTTGTATTAATAGAGTCTAACTTGATGAAACGTGTTGAAATTTATTCATCGTTAAAGGTATGTAATGATATTGATCTGTTTCTGTATCGTCTAATTATGAATCAAAAATTGAGCGAAAATAACCCTGTAATAAAAAGAGTGCATCTACAGGAGTGGTCAGCCTCAGCAATTGCAAAAACCGGATCTGTATCAAAAGAAGTAAATACTGACTATTTGGGAAAATAAACAAGGACTAGTTTAACATGAACTTTTTTAATAAACATAAAAAGCCAATTTTGTCCAATAAGAAATATCTTTTCAAAAAGATAATGATAAATCACACTCCTTTTTGACTTAAGGAAAGTTAACAGAATTAGACTGCATTCAACATTTTTTTCAAGTACACCACTTCGCATTTTTGCCTTTTTCAATTATTGTAAAACTTTTTGAATAAGAACAATGTTACAAAATAGTACCTGGTAATTAATTGTTTTAATAAATATGTTTCAAGTTTAAATTCATTTTCTTTTAATTTAAATTGCAGAATTTCTAATTTAATTCACAAGTGATTAAGAACTATTAGTATAATTGTAATAGCTTTTAAATAGGGTATAAATATTTTTTCCGAGACTGGTTTTGATTTTTCCCAATCATTTTTTTACCTTGAACAAGGTAGGTCGCAATACATCATTTATAAAAAGATTATTTTCACAAATGTCAACTACCTCCCCTACATAACTAAAATAGCAAAAATAAATATACCTCGTCATTATAAGCTTCTACATTAACTGAACCTTCAAGAAAATTATCACGTGATGCACGAAAAGTCCCTTTATGCAATCGGCCTTCCTTAATGGCTTTGTCAATTTCAACTATGGTCAGATGAGGTGGAAATATACTCTCAGCATTAAATGTTTCATGAAATTCTTTCTTAGATAATTTATCTAGTACGTTTTGGTTTTCAACTAAATTCTGTACATATTCTTCAACTGCATAAAATAAAAAATAAAAATACAGTTTAAATTTGGCATTGTACTTACTAGAATATGCAATAATCTTTTCATTTTGAGCAATTGTCCGATTTGCTCTGTCCTCAGTTAAAAAAACAAAATTTTCTTCAGGTACGTGTTCCATATACCAACTACAGGCTTTACGAATACATCTATCATTATAATCATTAATTAATTCACTCAGTTCCTGCTTCACATATGTTTCTCTAAAATGTATATATTTTAATAAGATTTTGTGGATTTAATGGTTATATTTACTACAAACTTGTTATGGTCATTTACAAAAATATAAAAATGTCGACTAGGATTTTCGATGATACTGATTAATCTCTTATAAGTTGGCATATTCCTATGCTTAACTTCTTTCAAAACTGTATTTAAAATAATTACATTACCAATAACATTTTCTTCTAGTACATCTACCTAATAAATATCCAAATAAAAATATTATTATAATTCATGTAAAACAAATTATACCTGATCCAAAATAACGTTTGTATCCAAAATTATGTAGTGATTGTTTTTGAGTAAATTACATCGATTAATATGCTTCGAAGATAAGTTGGAATCTCCTTTAACACACTTTTCGCAATTTTTAAATCCGCAATATATATCATCCCTTATATAATGTTCTCTTGTGTGCTATAAAATAAATAGTTGCACAAAAAAATGTATTTTCAGCATTTTACATACCTTGAGATAATTCCCGACTTTATTTTTTTTAATAAATAGTTTTGTGGTATGCATTTTCTTGTTTAGAATAATTCACAGACACATACTTTGAAAAAAAAACTAAATGCCTATATGCACCTCTTTGTATTCTAGGAAGTTAGGTTATATATAAAAAAAACTAATAAGTCACCAAAAAATTAATTCTTAAAATTACATTTTCCCTAAACGAATGTTCTTTAAAAGAAATAATTTAATAGTATATAAAATATATCCTCATTAATCCTAAATTTTGCCGTTAGCAGTTATTTTATTTACATATTTCCAATATTTAATTACCATTATTTTTAAACAAATATATTTATTGGTACACATAATTTACATAGCAGTTGCTACGATTTATTTATTTATTCATTAAAACTATATTAAATTGATAATTTTAAGTTTTTTTTTACTCAATCGGCACACATATGAAAACGACGTCGTTGTCTTTATCTTTTATAGAAGTAGTTATTTTTTAATAACATTTATTCAATTCATGAAACAAAAACTTGGACAATGTGTTGTTAAAAATATATTTCAAGTACATGTAAACCAATTAATAAAAATTAAAAATAATAAAATATATACATGCAAATCGATAAATGTAAAATATGAAACACAATAATAAATATAGTGCCTTGGGTTTTATAATCTTTTTTTCTGTGTTAACTTTGGTGTGTCTTGTAATAGCTTATACTGTTCATCAACCATTTTATTCAATGCTCTAATCATAGTATTAGGTGTTTGAGCTGCTTTTAATATAGGTGTGGATTTTTTAGGTACTGGAGAAATAGCCAACTGAGTTGTTTCATTTTCACCCATATCGAAAAGCACTTTTCGCTTTAGATTGTTCTGTAATGTAGTAATTCTCAAGTTAAGTTATTTTCCATGTGCACCCTGATCTTGGTTGAGCTGCAAATTTTCCTTACTTTCAGTAAAACTTGAATTAATATATTCAGGTAATACTTCTTCAGTAAATTTCAAATCATGTAAGATTTCTTTCCAATTTTCTTCTATTTTTCTATGTTTGTCTTCGATTTCCTTATATAGTGCCTTAATTTCACTAATTTTGTTGGTAATATTATTAAGATGTTTTGGAATATCCGAATTTTCTTGGCGTTTCCTTTTAATTATACTTTTGGGTGTCTTACACTGTTGTTCCAATTTAAGAAACTCTTCCATGGAAGATATAGAGCTTGCTGAGTGTTTTCTTTTACTTGGTAATTTCTTATTTGCCCATGCCTGTGTTAGTGTAGGTATAGTTTTTCTAAAAGGAGTTTTCGGTTTCTTTTGCATAAGCAACTCTCTTTCAGATTCTTCGATATCTAACAGTGGTAAAGTATCATCAACCTGGATATTGCTCTGAAAGTGTACAAAATGATAACATTACAAGTTTTGCACTTTTTATTCATTTTAGAGATCAAAATATTAGCCTCGTAAAAAAATACAGAACAGCCGTGGCATAATAAACACATACTTGAAAAAATTTCAAACAAGTTTTCACTGTTTAACACTTTTAGAAGTGGTTTAATATTAAATGCAATATTCACCGGTGATTCTAGAAAATATAAACTTCTATTCCCCACTAGTTATGATAATTTAGCTTTTGAAATGCATGTTTAGTTTTTTTATATGTCTAACCAATAAGTTTATTCCAAAATAAATATAAACATACAGGTTCTTTT
The DNA here is from genome assembly GCA_031893035.1 of Dermolepida albohirtum. Classification (NCBI taxonomy): domain Eukaryota; kingdom Metazoa; phylum Arthropoda; class Insecta; order Coleoptera; family Scarabaeidae; genus Dermolepida; species Dermolepida albohirtum. The sequence continues at coordinate 225,072 of JAVIWB010002130.1, read as the reverse complement.
TGCATCTGTGAAGATCTAGATCTTAATAGGCTTGACTTCCTTAGTCCTGTATTTGTAAATAATGCTTTTCTGACGCTCTTACTTTTCACACTAGTATGACCATTTGAATCAGGCTTGACTTTATTAAGTACATTTGGTTTGGCAGATACTTTTGCTAAAAATGAATATCATCAAAATCAATAAATAAATTAAATGAAATACTTACAAATTTTAAATGAGCAGTTATCTGAATTACGTTTGGCGTCTATAGAAACTAAATTAAACTATAAATAATAAATTAAATACAAATTATTTGAGGTTACCTTTATTACTCTTCAGCTGATTTTTTGAAAAGTTGATAAGTGATTTGTTTCCTGTAACAACGAAATATTAATGTAGATTCTATTTTGCGATAACATTGTATAATTAGCATTTTGAAAGAAAAGTGCACTTAATAGCATAGTAGAGATTTTCATGAATAGAATATGCAACAAATAAAAATAAAAGTTCCAAATGTGTTATTACAAAAAAAAAAACAACTAATATTCTTAAGGAGTTTAATTAGTGAGAATTTTTTTCAAGAAGTTTAAAAAAATATTTAAAAAAGTTTAAATTTCTACTATGTAAGTGAATACTTTAATGATAATTAGTACTCAATTAAATTAATAAAACCTTAAATTGAATTTAAAAAAAGAATCTAAAATATAAACAGCAATAATAGAAATACTTCTTTACCAATATTACTTCTTTGAGCTAAAATTTCCTTATAGTTTTTGGGTAATTGACCGGTTATTGGGTCTATTAAAACTGTAACAAAAGAAAATCATTTACAACTAAATATATATGTGCATTATATGATAATACCTAACTCTGGCATTGGCTGTAATTTAAACTCCGATATATCAGATGCTTCTTTAGTATCTTGTTTGGGCTTAGCATTAACTAAAATAAAATAAAGAACAAAATTATAATTTCAGGATCTATTTAAATACTTGTGAAACGATCCTTCTTTGTTTTAATCAGTTCAGACACATTTTTTGGAAATTTCCCTGACACAGGATCTAAGAATTCTACAAAACACAATTGTCTAGTTAATAACTCATTATTATAAAAAAATTAAACAACTTGCGTAATTCGGGCATAGGTTTTAGTTCAAATACTTTTTTTTCTTTCTCACTAGGAGGATCATGTACATTCTTGGGGCTGTTTTTCTTGTGCCTTTGAGCTAGTATTTCTTTATAATTTTCAGGAAGTTTCCCCGTAGTTTGATCTAGAAGAACTATAACAAAATAGTATTTAAAATGGGATACAATTAATATAAAGAAACATACATATTTCCGGCATTGGTTTTAGCTTGAACTCACTCATTTCTTAAATATTTATCTTAATATCACACAGTAACTACTGAAAAATAAATTGAAAACTTCATAGAAAAAGTAAATTTTTACAACTTTTTCTTTTATTAAAACTTCATTAATATAGTAGTAGTTTTAAGAAAGAAGACGTTTGTCAATTTCAAATATGTTAATTATAAATATATATAACAAAATCATTCTCACAAAAATCCGTTTCAAATATTTAACTTTTTTTAAAGTACAGCTATTACCAACACAGAAAAACTAAATGCTTGTCTTTTAATTAATCGAAATGAGTATCATAGAAAACAATGAAAAAAGAAAGGCCGCTCTAATTAATTATACGGCACCATCTCTTGGTCAATTTTAGATATGTTAGGTATACATAATATTTATTTTCTTAACCATTCAATAACAAGTTTTTGTTATTTATAAAATGTATCTACTGTAGGGTATTTTTTCAAATTTGAAATTGGCGGGTAAATGAATAGTAACTTTAGATAGAATAGGTTGATATAAAGTATGTAAGAAGGTTGACGTTTGAAAAGATTCATGAAAGATACTAAATAAAATAATCTTAAAGCAACGCGGGTGTTTTAATTTTAATAAAGCCCCCGACACTACTCTAATTGAAATTAATATTAGAATAAGTTAGCATTTGATGTAAATAAAATTTTATCAACTTAATAAAATACAATTAAACTAGATTTTGTTTCAGTCACTAATTTAATTAACATTTAATAGACCCCTTCAAAAACTTAAATTTAGTATTTATTAGATTACACTCATCAAAATATAGTAATATAAATATTAGAACCAATATATATATATATATATATATAATCGATTTCGGTATGTTTATTAGGTTGTCAAAATTCAATGCACTTGTAGAATTATTATTTGCAATTTTACATATTCATACTTTAAATTGATTATTTACTAATAAAAAGAATAAGTTTTCAAATAAATACAGACATAACTGTAAATAAATGTAGTAAATATAACTTCAATAACATTTCCGAATCTTATAAAATGTTACCACAAACTGTTGGCTATGTTGAATTTTTCATTTTGAGATATGTTGTAAAAGCAAAGGCTAAATTAGAATGTAACGAGTACGTATATCGATGCAATTTACAGACAGTTATTAAAAATTAAGATTTTTATAACATATAGAGATACATTGCTTAATTAATTTGATTAGACTTATCCTCATAAGTTCTATGCATTAGTTTATTATAATAATAGCCCGTGCTATCACATTCCCCAACATAATGCTAAATACAAGAGGCATTAGTCGGCCATAAATAATTACACATGCACTTAAATGAGGAGGATCCTCTGGCCCCTGACATGATAAATCAATTACTTATCACTGAGCTACATATCAGTAGACTATGTATAATATAACCGAATTAGAAAACTGTCACGTTTCGTCACCAAAAGATGCAGAATTATAAAATCTGTGGCAAAAACATACGTTGTACAATAATGACGCGGGAGATCTCGCGGAACGTCAAGCAATCGGATTCATTATTCACATATGTAACTATTCTCTGATCAAATTGAACACAATTGCTTATAATTTAAATAAATCTTTTGATACCTGATCTTGAGTTTACTCACTAACACTACATGAAATTAAATATCTTATGATTTAGGGAATATTGCTTTCACATCGTCCAATAGCTAGCTATGTGTTATTATTATATACCTGCAATCGTCATTCAACTTAAGATCTTTGATTGCCAATATTCACTTAAACGAAAACTACAAAAAAATCTCGAACAGTAAGCCATCGGATTCGACCCCGAAACCTCCGGTGTAATAAGGTGGTAGCCCTACACTGTGCTATCAGTCAACATACTTATGCAGATTCTTCTCTTTGATAAATAGTATATTGAAAAACAAGTTTTGAAAATGAATTTTTAGGTAGGAGTGAAACAGTTTACTCGCACGAACTACAAGTTGTGAACGAGTGTTCAAGTATATTTTCAAACGCCTTTTATATTATATTTTTCCTACAAAACAATTAAAACAATAAAATACATTATTTATCTAAACAATTATTTAAAACAAAGTACGTGATTATCTAAAAACTGTAATTAAGGTTACATTTTGAGCAATTTTGAGAAGATACGTCGTTTTTTCTCTAATAAATGCTCACTTAAACTAAAATTTTTAATTTTTCTATGCGTAGATGGAGTCAGTTGATATTCTTTTGACTGCAACTTCAGTAATTGTAGTCACAGAAGAATGTCACTTGCAATAAGATTCGTAAATGCTGAGCCTGATGGTTGTAATGATTACGATTTTTCTCGAGACCTGAATTTTAGTTTCTATGGAATCATCAATGTTACTGCATTTGGCCACTACCCACTGGTTTGAGTCAGAGGTCTCCACGAGAGTTGATTAAAATGGTAATAGACAATTGTCTAAAGCAGTGCCCTGTGCAGTTCTCTAGATTGAGTAACTTCATATTTTGGCAGTTTCTTTAGTTGTGCCTCGTATTTTGTTAATCTACTATATGTCTTGTATGGTTTCACCACTGGTAGTTTAAAAAAAAGAAACCTCTTGTCCGTTACATCAATTATGCGAAGATTTGAGTATCTTTTTAGGATGTCCCAAGCGTTTCAGGTCACGGTAAAAGTTCTCAGAATCTAGTCTTTTATGTCTACCAGCAATGTATTTATACATATACTTTTTGCTTTTGTTTTATTATTTTATTTCTAGAAAATAATTAGTTTATAGTCATGGGTTTTTTTTGGATATTTCGCAGTTTTCTTCGTAGAATTTACCTAAAAATGTGTAATTATTTCTAATATTCGATTATTGTCAAATTCAGACGCACATTTTATTACAAGCTAAGATTATGTACGGTAAATCTTGTATCGTAATCCCTTATGTTTTTATAGTCAATAGTTTTGTCGCACTGTTAAGTATAGTTGCTAGCATACTTGCTTTCTCAGTTTTTCCAATCATAAATAATTTGAAGTGCATGTGGTAATAAAACTATTTAAATATACACGCCGCGGGATTTTCAAATAGATTACTTACGTGTTTAGATCATACCAGGTATCATATATCATAATTTAGGAAACCATTTCAAGTGTCTTCATTATAACCAATTGTAAGTGCTTTTAAGTTTTGTTATATGCGAAGGTAAATATTAAAAACAAAGCTCAGTTCTGCAAATACGTTCAAGTTGTAAGGTGTATCTAATGTATATTAATGAAATAAATTACGAGTAAAGTTACAGAGTTGTTTGATATACAAGAGAAATAAAATCTTCCTTCAAATAAAAGTAAGAAACAAAAATCCATCAAACCTGGTGGATAAACAACCATGATGTCGGTAATTTTGATGGAGTCTGTGATTGTGATGGACAAATTCCGCACATGATCAATGGTACCGGTCGTGTGCGGAATTTGTTTTCGTACGGGTATTTTGCCGTAGTTTTCCACGTGCGACAGTGTTTAATTATCTGCTGATGATGTTATCATCATCAGCAGATAACTAAGTTATCTTAGTTGTTGAAATACGTATACAGAATACGAAAATTAATGTGGAAAGGGGTTATATATCAACTTTCAGTGATTAACCATCATGTCATTTACATCAGAAAAAGAGCGCGCTATAATTTTATTAGAAAACGGTTCGTTCGTTAGAGGAGTTACTAGTAAAATGGGAATACGTCCGACATGTATTTATAAACTGCGGAAGAAATAGACTATATGGCACACTCTAGAAAGGCAAGATGGTACTGGGAAAAGTAGAATTACTACCCGAAATGAAGATAATATCTTTATTATGTTCGACAAAATCCATTTACAACTTGCAAAGAAGCAATATAGACGACAGGATTTAGTGGAAGTGTAAATACTGCTCATCGTAGATTAATAGAAGCTAACATGAAAAACTATGTAGCCGCTGTAAAACTAAAATTAACAGGTAGTGTAAGCAGGGAAAGATTACTCTTCACACAAAAGTATATTCACAGATGCGGAGTTTTTGGGTAATGTTCTCTGATGAATCATCTCTACAGTCCTATTCTAATATGAATCGAAGAGTCTACCATGAAAAAATACTTGTTTCTACGAAAATAATATTGGCGAGAGTCTGAGTGGAGGATTTTCAATGTGTTTGGGATGGATGCCGTGCGCTGGAGCAGGAATTATATGGAAAATCGTTTAAATATTTACCAGTATAGAGATATTGACTTACATATAATGTTACCCTCTGCTAATATAACGCATGGATAATTATTTATTTCAACCAGACAATTATTTGATGCACAAATTGCGAATAATAGAATAGATATGGTCAAATAATATTGATGTGTTACCTTTGCCATCAAACAGTCCGGGTTTAAGCTCCATTAAAAAGTTTAGGCAATATTACAAAAGAAAAAATGTATATATTGATTTCACTCCACAAAATAGTGAAGAATTGTGGGAAGGAGTAGAGAATGTGTTGAACGAAATTGCAATAGAATTATGTGATAACGTGCTGTGGAGGTTGCAGGAAGTAATTGACGGGAATGGTGGATGGTCACATTATTAAATGTTATATTCAATATTATTCAAATAAATCCATACCACATGTTGCATTATTACTATATCCTATGGCATATTTAATTTTGTTAATGTAATTTTAAATCCGTGATTTTATCTTATAAAATTCCAAATTATATTTTATTATGGTTATGGAATATTATATTTATATCAAAGATAAGAATTATTTGTAAATTACGTGCATTGCTCTATGTACTCGAATACAAATCTTACGGACTACTTTTTAAAAATAATGTAGCTTTTGTTCTATTATGTATGAGGATATGTTATTAATTATAGACAAGCTTATACTTCCGACAGCAAAGTGTTACTTACATACTAACTACAGACCATCCTAAATTAATTTGGCAGATATATTTTCTTGTACATCGTAACCTTTTTGTGGCATCTACTGTACATAACTTAAAAGTTTGCCATTAAAAAGAAAACGTCTATAATCAACAATTTCACTAAAGAAAAGGGCAGTATAAGTGCCATTTGGCGAACAACCTAAAAATGTTTATCACACCACTGGGATTAACTAATCGTCTTACACAGGAAAACTGAAAGCTACCTTTCTGGGGCAGGTGCATTTTGGAGAATAAAATTAAAGAACACAGCAGTTTTCCTATGAAATTTGTTTCAAATTTGGTACAAAAATGTTAAGTATACACTAATTAATTGTATATATATCAAAAAGTAGCGTTTCCTCTTTTAAACTTACATCAAAAGTATTAAATATTTACCACTAATAGGGTAGAACAACAGTAAACCTTATAACATCGATACAATGCGATTTTCACAAAAAATTTTTTGAGAACAAAGAAATAACTTCAAAACATAAACGCTCCGCTAGATGACTGTGCTTCAGTATCTGCACTAAAAGTAAATTCGCCTGCTTCATTGGTATTTGGCGGTGAAACTTCCTCATCTGGTGTCTGAAAGCATAACACGATTAAATTAACAGTAATGATAATTTAAAATAATAATACAGATGTATTGCCGATTATGCGTTCATGGTCACAAATAAGAACAAAATTGTCGCTTAAGGATAACAAGACAAAGCACTTTGCCAGGAATTGAATAAGCAAATAATAAATAAAGTTATTCAAATAATTTCATAACAGCGAGATACTCACATCTGTGAAGAAATTTTCAATTATACCTAAGGCTTTTTCATACACCTTTTCATTATCATGGGATTGCAAGGCTTCTAAACAATCCAATCCACCACATTCTTCAATCATTATAGCCACCTTGTCCGCTTCTCCAAGTGTATTTGCTGCCTGCAAAATGTAAGCAAATTATACAAAGATATAATAAAGTTCGTTATTGAAAAACTTACATTTAGTAAATTAGCCAGACCGTCTAGAATAACGAGGACGATCTTCCAGTCTTTTGAATTTAGCAGGTTACACATTGGTTTCAGTGCACCCAATTCTACCAATTTTCCTAGCTGCTGAATAGTGCCCCCGCTTGTATAATTTGTAACGGCCCAAGCAGCTTCCTTTTGACTTTTAAAGTCGCCCTAAATTGAAAAGAGTTTCGATCAATAAGTAAGTACAACCAGTACGATATTTGTTGAGCCAGAATTCCGAAAAGACCGCCACGTCACTTCTTGGAATAAACCGCATTTGACGCAAGTGTCTGTGTGGCGCGCCTTAAAATTTTAGTTTTCTTTTTGGTGGATATTTCAGAAACTATTCAACGAATTTGCAGCAAGTTTTATTTATTGTAAGAAATTAAATCACGAGAAATGGATCGAAAATCCAACATCGATTTTTTGTAAGAAAAAGTAATGTTTTAAGTTATTACTAATTAGAAATTAGTGATAAAAGTATGCCCTCAGATAAGAATCCAAGCCCTGTACTTTACTCGCCAGGTGCTCTGCCATTAAGCTACCAAGGACCGTAAGATTCGATTTCTTAAATCCGCCATTAAAGCATCATTATAGAAGCAGACCTTTAATTAAAAACCCGCAGTAGGACAGATCGTACTATTACTAAAACGGTGTAATAATCTGCAAATTTGGTGTGTTCGTTAATTTACATTATGGAATGCCCGCAATTATGTATATACATGTGCATATATATGCTGTTACATATGTATTTGATAATTTTAAGTTGTGTTTTCCTTTTTACAATAAGGTAAACATGATAATAGATAAATGTTAATATACAATTCATTAATATACACGCTGGTACAAAAAAAAAGGAATACACAAACATTGATTTGGGTCATCCTGGGTTTCACCAGAAGTTTCACTATGAGAAGCTATGATAATCAAATCTTCTGTTAGCACATCAACTTGTATCTTGTGTTGCAAGTAGTTGCAGCTTTTCTTGGGTAACCTACTACAGCCCCAAATCGGATAAATTTTCGAAGTCATCTTCAGTATCACTAGAAGTTTCACTATCAAAAGCGGTGATAATCAAATCTTGTGTTAATATACATATTAACTCGAATCTAGTGTTGCAAGTAATTGTCTTGGCAACACATCATCCAGTCTAGAGCAGTAACTGAAGAAAATTCTTTTTTTGGCAGCATTCACAGCGCCTAGTTTAAATAAAAAATTATTTTTCTAGTTCTGTTTTATTTTCGTTTCCAAAAGTTGTCTTAAAATAATTATACATGTTAAACGCACTTCCCTTCGACTGGGAATTAAATTCCTTTCTTTTATTTTTCGCGTCCAGTGATTACTTTTAATACAAAATTACACTCAAAATGCATATACACTCATAAAGATATATACTAGGTAAATCAACTGCAAATCACGGTATGCAAAGACTAAATGTAGCCAGCTACAGCGAACGCCAGCAGTCAATGTGTATTCTATTCGGATGTCGAATGCAGGTTATTTCAAGTAGGTGACGTAGCGGTCTTCTTCGTATTGTTTATATTTTCTTTGAATCAACAAATTATATCAAAAGATTGTTCATAATTTACTGAATATATATTAAAATTTCTGATCTACTTCTGACTTTTTAGAAAACTAACATATATAGTCACTTTTTGTAATTTTTTAAGTTTTTTTGACTGTATATTAAGTTCAGTTTTGAGTCAGTTTTGTAAAACTATACAGGATGAGTCGAGACGAGTGCACCAAATTCAAATGTTATCGGTTTTTTGTTCATTTTAAAGTTTCAGCATCAGAAGATAATTCTCCACAAACATTGTTCTAATCGCAATAAATGGTGCTATTCTCTATTGTTTTCAGATTATTATGTCTTAGATTGTCAGAATGCCTATATCCAGTACACATATTGCAAATTGGAGATCCTTCACATTTCTCACATCAAGTCAAGTAACATTTGGATGAAAGGTTTCTAGGGTGTTAGACTAGTCGCGATAGTTGTATTAGCTAGCCTCCAAGGCTTCCTGACCTCACACCATTGGATACAAATCGACGTATTAGGATTGCTGCAGTCGATACTAAAGGCATGAATCAGTCAAAAGGGCGCCCTAAGTAGAAGAAATATAAAATGTTTAGAATTTTATGCCGGTATTTTCGAACATTTACTACAAGAATGGAATTATTAGAAGAATGTGTGTGGGGAATTACGTTATGACGATTAACAGAAAACAGATAATATTAATATTAAAATTTCTTTTTGCATATTTGTCACAGCTTTCATACTCAAAGTATGAAAGAATCTCTTTGTCTAATACGTAATCAATAACATACTTACAGTCCTCAATACATGTAGCAAGGTATCTATAATTCCAGCTTCCAATACCTTTTGAATTTGTTCCAAATTACCAGCTGTTATGTTGGAGACCGTCCAAGCCGCTTCTTTCACAATATTTAAGCGAGAATGTTGTAACAATTTGTTAAGAACAGTTAATACACCGGCATTTATTACAGTATCAGTCTGCAATTAAGAATACTAATGAATTAATCTCACAACATTAATATACTTTTAAAGGTTACTATACGTACTTGATTGTCATTTCCTGTAACTATATTGCCGACTGCTCGTAAAGCTGGTGTTAAAACGATCATTTCTTCGCTGTTTAATAATTGGACCAATTTTCCAATGAGTCCAGTGTCAATAACAGCTTGGATCTTATCATTGGAACCGTCCGTAAGATAACTCAACGCCCAACAGGTGTCAGTTAACACATCCTTATCTTTATGATCTAATAGTTGAGCTAGTAATGGCAGTGCTGGTTTTACAAAATTAAAATCAGGTGGTGGGTTTTTGTTACGACATAAATTCGATATTGCCCAGACAGTATTTCGCAATAGAGACAACTGTAAACAAAATTTTAAAACAATAAGTATACATACAGATCATGGAAATTTCTTGTTTAAATTTCTAACACTTGTTAACTGAGTAAAGCAAATGGTCTTAATTTACCAATGTATATATAGTGCTTCAAAAAATATTTTTTATATGAGAAACTACAAAACAGTTTTCTTATTGTCAATTTATACCTACAAACTTGGGCATTATGTGAAAAGAAATATCATAATATGAGAAGTTCAATAAGAATTTAATTGCTATACATCAAAATAATGTATAAATACTAAAATTCTTATATATTATTTATTTAGTACTTACTGACGTTTCTGGTTTAATTAAACTTAACAATATGGGTAGAACCCCACAATTAAGGACCATATCACGGGTTTGTGGACCATCACCAGCAATATTGCCCAAGGCCCAGACAGCTTGTTCTGCAACATCCACTCGTGGTGATAATAGCAAGGCTTGAAGTTTAGGCACAGCTCCTTCCTGTACCACCGCTTGTGTTTGTTCTGATGTTCCAGAAGCAATATTTGTTAAAGCCCAGCATGCTTCGAATTGCAGTGATGGACTAAAATAAAAATCAGTTAAATCAACATAAATAATATCAACTTGCCTACTAAAATTACTTTTCCGTTTTTGTCAGAAAGTCAACACATTTTGGTACAATCCCTAAACGTATCATATGGTCTATTGGTGGGTTTCGTTCTCTACTAAGAATTTTGCGGCAAGCCTGGGTAGCTCTTAGTTGTGTTGCTGAATCATTATTCATCATACCTATACAAAGAATGTGAATCATTCAAATTGAAAATGCATACAAGGCTATAGATGCATACCATTTATAATTTCTTCTGTTGATATACTGGGTAGTGGTGAAGCATTGTTTTCCTGTAGTGGTAATGTCAGTTCTTCTGTATGAGATATGTTTCTTCTTTTAAATAACTGGTCATCTTTACGACCTTTTCTCAATTCTACAGTTTGCATTATACGTCTTCTACGCATTTCCTAAAATAAAGAATATTTGTTTAACAATTAGATAGTATTTAGAATATAGATGTCTTACATCAGTATCTTTGCCTTTATTTTTAAAAGAGCGAATTCTATTCTCATCGGCCATTTTAACAATTCTAAAAAATTACAAAAAATGTATGTGTAAGCAGAATCCACAAAAGCCTCTTAGAAGATAAGGCGCAGTAGTTAATAGTTTATTGTTTAACAAAAGTGTTTTTAAATATGTTTCTAGGTGTAGACAACAACTTACACACAAAACGAAATAAAATAATTGTATTTAGAAAAATGCTCAAGTTAAAACACAACCTATCACAAATACAAAATTGACAGATATACGAATTGGAAATCGGGGGAAAAGAGGTCCGACTCTACCAATACACTTGTTCGATACTACCTAGTTTTGGCGGGATATGTACTTCAGATATCAGTCTAAAGATGGCTCTAATTTTAAACGATACGTACGAAATATTGCCTAAGTTGCAAGTTAACAAAATGAATGTATTAGGAGTTGCATACGGCAAACGGCGTATATTGATGCATTAACTAAACTACTTACGGAAACGAGTTAGTCATATGTGTACTATATACATACATACACTTAAATTGGTATTTATGTAAATCTCTTGATATGGTAAGCCATGTGCGTTACGTATTCAAAGAAAAAGGAAAGGGTAGATGCGTCTAATGCCTTAGTCAAGTCATTAATGGAAAAATCTATGGAACTAAGATGTTTGAAATTTATTGACTTAACTAAGCATATTGTTGTACATTACTTCGGAATTGTCCGGCATAAATGCATTACCAAAAGACGTTTTTGAATTTTAGTGTTAAATAAAATATTATTTAGTACAATAATGAAAATATATTACGTTATATTATACTGTTATATAATTACATGTTGTGTTTGTAAGCAAAATTTATTACAATCGTTGAAAATAAATAAGTCGAGTTCTTTTTAAGTCCACGGGCTTTTTTGTATTAGTATTATTAGAACTGTCGAGGCTTTTTAACAGTAGATGTGTTGATACGAGGGAGCGTTTTTATATTCGCGGAATGAGCGGGTTGTAGAGGGGTGAGTAGGCGCATTGGGGGAGTGGCCTGTGCAGCGACTCATGATTAGTATAAATACGAAGTTTCATTGTTATTAGACAGTTAGTCTTTGAGCTATCGCTAACCAAGTAACATAATCAGGAGTGAAAAGTGAAATATGGAAAAAATCGAATATCGTGCCGTTATAAAGTTCCTTACCAGGCAAGGAAAATCAGTTGCGACCATAATGAATGAGATGTTATTGGTTTACGGCGGCTCTTGTCCAGGAAAAACCATGGTGTACAAGTGGCATACTTTATTTAAACAAGGAAGGGAATCCCTTGAAGACGACCCGAGGCCGGGCAGGAGCATTGAGGTGACCACGCCAGCACTTATCCAAAAAGTTGAACAAATTGTACTCGAAGATGCTCGACTAAAGAAGAAACAACTCGCAGAAATGGTTGGAGTATCCGATACAACAATTTTTAAAATCCTACACGATCATCTCGGCATGTCTAAGGTCAGCGCAAGATGGGTGCCGAGAATGCTCACGCCGCCGCAAAAACAACAGCGCGTAGAGTGTTCGCGTGCATTTTTGGACCTCTGTAATGAAGACAAGGATGGTGAATTGAGTGGAATTGTTACTGGAGACGAAACTTGGGTTCATCATTATGAACCTGAGTCCAAACAAGACTCCATGCAGTGGCATAAAAAGGGCACAGCACCTCCCAAGAAATTTAAAGTGTCACAATCAGCTGGGAAACTCATGGCAACGGTATTTTGGGACTCGGAAGGAATATTGTTGATTGATTATAAAGATAAAGGTATTTCTATAACCGGAGAATATTACGCTTCAAAATTAGAGCGACTAAAAGAAGCCATTAAAGAGAAAAGACGGGGAAAATTGACAAAAGGTGTTCTGCTTTTGCACGACAACGCGCCCGTCCACAAGAGCCGCGTTGCGTTAGCTGCCCTGCATAAGGTGGGCTTCGAAATTGTGAATCACCCACCCTACAGCCCAGACCTGGCCCCTAGAGATTATTACCTGTTTCCGAAAATGAAAAAAGAGCTGCGGGGTAAAAAATTTACTGCCGATGATGAAATCAAGGAGGCAGTTTCGGCGTATTTTGCAGATAAAGAGAAATCATTTTTTTATGAGGGTATAAATAAATTAATTGAAAGATGTGAAAAATGTATCCGTCTTGCAGGTGAATATATTGAAAAAGAAAAATAATTTGGTTTTTTTATTTCCACCCCTTGTCCCCCATTCCGCGAATATAAAAACGCTCCCTCGTAGGTGATGTTTTAAGTACTACTATTTACTAAACATTTGATATATTGCCACAAATATCCAATATTTGTAAATTTTCTTTGAAATTTCTATAGCTTTTATGTACAATATTATTTATATTAATTATAAATTAATAAAAAATAATAAATATATTTGTTACTAAATTTATATCTTTAATATGAATCAATTTGAATTAATTTAACTATTTTGCATACTCATTTTAGTTAGTGATGAATTAAAGTATTTTTTAAACTTACGTATTATTAAAACACATCTTAACATATTATTTTAATTTATAGCTAACTAAAATAATTATGTAAAATATAAATAGAATTCAAATAATGTGATTTCGCGCGCTTTTGAGGATCAGCGCCTCCCTAGACTGATACCTGAAGTAAGATTTTCTATTCCCACCACGGAAGCAAAAATTTTACATTGAATCGCTTACTTCTAGGTGAATTGTTCGTTGGTACTTAAAAATCAAAATTACCAAACTATTCAATTTAAAGCAACCAATCTGAAAACTCCAAAATGATATGTTGGCAATGATTATTAGGATTGGATATATTTCCCTGAACTGAAAAATAGAATTCAAAATATGTAGATAAAAACAGATTATTCCACATGTTTATCATTATTTATTTATAGATACGTTGAATATTCATTGCAATTCAAACTAAAAAAAAATTCGGAAAAATTTTAATGCATCTGTGTTTTCATCGAGCAAATATATTTATTTTTAACAGCATGTATTAAAATAGTTTATTTAAAGTATATAAACGAGATTGTTTGAGGGTAATTTTGATGGAGCCTGTGGTTGATTAACTTAATCACTTAAGGTTGATATATAACCACTTTCCACAATACGTATTTCGACAACTAAGTTATCATCAGCAGATAATTAAACAGTGTCGAACCTAGAAATCACGGCAGAATACACACGAAACAAATTCTGTACACGACTGTACCGTCGAAAGTTTTGCGTTTTGGTTTCCGACTGTAAATTATTGTGGAAAGGGGTTATATATCAATCTTAAGTGATTAAGATATCGAACGGTCATTTTCTACATATAAAAACATTTATTTCTCACGGCGAGCTCGGTTATATTTAGAAACATACCTGTAGCTGTCAATAGTTAACCGATCTTATCCACTTTGTGGTTCTACATACAGAAAACGGTGCTCAAAAGGTTGTGTTTATTTACATTCACTACTTGCTAAACGCCTTGCAGTTTTTCAAAGCACACGTTGTTGAAGTTATCGACATTGTGTAAATGAGTGAAAAATTTTGGAAAGTGACATGTGCACGAAGTATTTTAATAATATTAGTTGTTAAATTTATTACTTAAAAATATAGAACGAAATGAAATTTCATTTATATTTAAAAATATATTCATGAACAACACATCAAATTCATTTGTAAAATAACAATATAATAGCATGTATAATAGCATATTTACACAGTAAGTATCTTAATAATAAGGTAACTAAAATCTCGTTGATTATCCACTTTTATAACATACCACAACTATTCTGAAAATAGGAAAATAAAATTCACAATATCTTAGCATAGTCTCACTGTATAATTTAATGCGTTACAATTTCTATTGATTATATAAATCATTTAAAAAATCAAGTCAAGGCACTTATATGTTTTTTGGATAGGTCGCAATAAGCCTGGAACTTCTTAACCATGTCTTTACTGCACGCTTTGGTTAGATTGTGCGACAAGTCGAACGGATCTTGTACGCACATAGGCGTCAAGTTTCTGAAATATTCAGGATTTGCGCAGTAAAGTTTCGCCGCGTATCTTGCCATTTCCTGTGGTAAACTTGTTCCGTAGCCATTAAAATGACTTTTCTCTATCAAATAACCCATTAGCGGACAGATGACCCACTTTTCGAAGTCGAATTTTGCGTAATATTCAAAGAAATTCTCCATCACTTGTATCACCGTGTACTCACATTTGTTAACATATTCTTTCATTTTTAGTAATGAAATGGAATACTTGATAGTTTCCCATCCTGAAAATATTAATATTTTAATAATATTGTAATGTTTTTTTTTTTTTTTTTGGAGGCGGAGATTTTTAAATTGAATAAAACGCAGGAAATGTTTTTAATATTCATGAAATTAGCTTTATGTAAAAGATAATTTTATGGTATTAATGTTTTAATATGATTTCGGGCATGTGGCCGCCGCGGCTGGCGCGTACATGGTGTTATCTGGAAGTCCAATTTTCACACACTCTTAGCAGTAAATCAGGCTGTATTTCGGCAATAACGCGTCGAATGTTGACTTCCAAGTGCTCAAACGTTTCAGATTTATGCAAAATTTTCCATAAAGTGGATGGACACAAGTTTAATTGTTGAGCACGATGACACATTGACGCATTTGGATCATCATCAACACTACACTGCACACCATTAATCACTTGTTGTGTGCGCACTGTACAATGTCTTACGGGATGCGTATTATAGTTTAGAGAAAACGTTTTGCGAAAACGATCCATAGTGTCTCGAATTAATCGCTCTGATGGACGATTATGAGCACCATAAAATGCACGTAACGCCTGATGATGAATTGAATCGTGTTTTTCAAAATAAATTTGAACGATTTGCAAACGCTGCTCCGCCGTGAGTCTATTCATGATGAATTGCCAAACCAAACTAACTCCACTGTCGCAGAAAACAGTATTGCCAATTTAAAGTTTTCCGCCTCCAAAAAAACACTATATATATAATACTAATAAGGTTTTACCATTTACTATGTTGCTAGCTCCAGGATTTATATGGCGAAGTTCTTTTATAGATAGTAGATATCCTTTTGTTTGCAAATAAAATACCATTAATATAGTGAGAGCATACGAAGAAAGCCCACTTAAATTTGTTGCTGCATACCATTCTTTTAAATATAACATAGTCGGTCTTATAATAGGTTGTAAGTCTAAACACAAGCTAAAAATAAAATAAATTAGAAGTGCAAATACTTCGTTATAATTAATAAATTTACATTGTATGCGCTCGACAGGGTGGGAGTAAGGAAAGCACTAAGCAGTGTCAGCTCGCGAATAGTAAGTAAGAGAGTTCAGAAAAGTCTACGCATTACATAATTTTGCATGTGAATGTATACTTTGTCTGAGCTGTATAAAGCGTAGTTTATTAATATTGACACTTATCAATAGAGATGCGAATATTGCGCTGCACGTCATGAATGTAGACATAGTAAGTTCCGAAAACGTTCCCGATTCTCAATTGTAATTTGTTCGCTGAGTAGAATGAACGCAGACGTGTAGACTTCTGTATGGACTGTTGTATGTAATAATGTCGCATTTAAGTAGTTCAAAATAACGATCATCGTCAGATGCAGTGCATAAGTTTATTAGAGATTTACTGAATTTATTTTACATTGGCTCAAAAATCAAAGTAACTGTAAACGACACGTGAAAAGTGCTAAGCACAATTATAAAAACAGAGTGGCGTACGATGGAATGAGCAATTTTTATTCGATTTACAAAGGGTACTAGGAAAGTTTTGCAATACAGCTTTGTTTATTTAATTTTTTCAAAGAAATTTCCTCTACACTCAATGCACCTCTCCATCCTCCGAAACCAATCTTTAAACCAGTTCTGCCAAGTTTCACTAGGGAGTAAAGCACACTCATTGTCCCAAGCCCGCAAAAGGTCCTCATCACTGGAAAACCGTCTCCCTTTTAGCTTCATTTTCACATGCGGGAACAGTGCAAAGTTGCAGGGAGCAAGATCTGGACTGTAGGGAGGGTGTTCGAAAAGTTTCAATCCTATCGTGGCCAAATATTCGGTGCAGGCTTTAGTGCGGTGAGCTGGAGCATTATCGTGATGGAGGAACCAGGTGTCCATTCTTGACTTTTGTCGCAGGTTCTTCATAGATCAATGACTTTAGGCAGGCACTGTTCAGTATACCACTTAGCTGTGACTGTCTTCTGTGTGTCCAAAACGACGTGTTCTACAATTCCATTCGATTTGAAAAATACAGCTATCATTTTCTTCTTTACAGATCGGGATTTTTTGACAACTACGGGTGTGTCCTCATCATCAAAGACCCAAACTTTGTTTTGAGCTTTGGTCGGCACGTCGTAATAGTACAGCCAAGTCTCGTCACCTGTCACGATGTTGTTCACATACCGAGATTGTCTCTCATTAAACTTTTTTAGCATCTCCCGGCACCAAGTCACACGTCTTGTCATCTGCTCTTCAGTCAGTCGATGCGGCACCCAGACAGAACAAAGTTTCTTCACGTGCAAATGATCATGCAGAATCGAACGAATTGCTGGTGCATTTAGGTCTCAAGTACCCTCTATCTCCTGGTAGGTCACTCGCCTGTTCTCGTCAAGCATTTTCCTCACAGTAACAACGTTTTCCTCCGTAACTGATGTTCGTAGCCTTGCCGGCCTCTCAGCATCCTCCACAATTAAATTTCCTCTTTGGAATTCTCTATACCACTTGAATATCGTTGTGCGATGTGGACAAACATCATCTAGTGCAAGAGTCATTTCTTCGAAGCACTGGTCTATGTTTAAACCACGCACGAAATTATAACGCAAAACTGTCCTTATCTTACTTCGTGACCACGATGCCATCGCAAGTACTTTACACTCTCACTACTAATGAATAACTGGGGCCATCGACATGGCGCGGCGGGTACTATGCACGTATGAACATGCCTCAAGATGCAGCAACAAGCAACTTCCTACGATTCATTATTGCGTCATATTGCAAAACTTTCCTAGTACCCTTTGTACACATTATATATGTCCGCTACATATTTCGCTTCGTACTGTTCTTACTTCCACCTTATCGAACAGACACGACGAACAGCTTTAATAGCTAATAACACAAACTATCAAATAAACACCTTATAAACGCTGTATTTTCGACACTAAGCCCATGTCGAAAAGAAATATCACAGTCTACATTAGAATCTTTATGGAATACTTGAACTATAGGCGTTCTAGCTGCGGCTACCTTATTAATATCTGTAAACGAATTCTTTTGTTTTTGCAGGAGTTTAGCAACTTTGTTAACAATTTGGGCCTGATCTATAGGATCTTGATTTTGGTTCCCCTGGTACATATTACCTACAAAAAATGTGATTTTTACTCAGCGCTACGATGTGAATATTTTACAATTAAACTAATTCAATTAAAAAATACTAAACATTGACTGCATATGCGTTTCATATCCACTTATAATGACAACCAGACATTTAGTGTGTGAGGTCACCATGGTTAATTAATGTGAAAGCTATGCGTCAGCGAAGCTTGAATATAGACAGTTGGTGATACAATTATTAATTTATTTACTCAATAGCGCAGTAACGACTTCAACCATCTATTCTTTTACTACAAAATGTACAGTACTAATCAAATTAAAGTCATCTACAGTTTTAAAAAAGATTTGAAGGGTACTTTTACCTGCTTTTCATTCCTTAATGTCTATCGTTGCAAGTGTTAAGTGAATGATTTGTAATAGTTCCAAATGTTAGAGCAATTTTGAGTACTGTGCAACCAAATTGCAGTCAAATATAGGTTTTAGATATAATTTTTCCGGGTAATACGAAATGTTACTTTTACCTGCTTTTCATTACGTTGTGTCTATCGTTGCAAGTGCTAAGTGAATTGATCAATAAGGTTGATATATAACCCCCTTTCCACATTAACTTTGTAAATTCTGTATACGCATTTCGACAACCAAGTTGTCATCATCAGCAGATAATTTCAAAGTGTCGCACCTGGTAAAACACGGCGAAAAACAACCGTACGAAAATCAAACTCCGGACGCGATCCACACCGTTCAAAACCTAGATGTACACTCCTAAGTGCTAAGTGAATGTTTCAAAACAGTTTCAGATGTTCGTTCAATTTTGAATAATGGGAAAAAGTAAAGTCATTTCAAATGAAAACAAGATCGCAATAGACTTTATTAAAAACTGGAAACTTTTCTCATTGGAAAACAACAAGGAGGGAATATGTTCCCATCATACTGCAGACAGGGTGGCGAAATTAGTTCAACAAAAACTTACATCCAAGCCGATCGGGCGTACTCGTCGAGGGATTAGAAAAAACATAAAACACGAAGATTCTATTATAAAAAAAGTTTGGAAAATCGACAGCGTAGAGAAGTACTATGCAGTCTACAAGAAGGCTACATAAACATAACACAATTAATATTAAAGTCGTTGTACGAAGAAAAAAATTATAGTCTGCGTCTTGCAACAAAAAATTACCGAAAGAATGAAGAGAGCGAGGCAGCATAAATACTTCACGGTTGATGACTGTAAAAAGAGCTGCATCATTAATTTCATTTAAGTGTTTAAAATTTTACACATAATTTACATTTGGAATTAAACCCAAAATGTCTTTTTTACAGGTCGTGTTTAGTGATGAATCGCGGTTAGGGACGGTAAAAGAACTGGTTCGTTTCGTTAGGAGGAAGCCTTCTGAACGAAAGTGACGTCGTCAAACATCGCCCAGCTGTAATGATGTGGTCCTGCATATCAGGAGAGGGACGTGGCCTTGTTTATTTCGTTACCAAAACGATGAGTAACGTTTAATATGAAGAAGTGATCGATTCAGTTTTGATTCCATATACTGATTCTTTAGATTCCGGAGATGGTGGTTATACAGTCATGCAATATGGAGCACCGTGTCACAGTGCAAAATCTATTAAAGATATATTTTCCGAAAGGAATTTAAAGGTCTCGTTATCTCCAGATTTAAACTCAATCGAAAACTTCTGAAATAGTCCAAAATGGAGTGTGTCGTCTCGAAATTCAGCACTAGACATATTAAAACAAAATATGGAGAATATCTGGAGAAATAATCCAGATTTGCAAGATGTGACGGCATCATGTAATTAAGGCGAAAAGTGGATTAACTAAAGATTCATTTGTTCTCCTGAGAAGTTGTTGTTTTATTTAATTCATATTATAAAAGGTGGTTCAAATTCGGTTACACGGTACTGTACTAGTTATACTAATTGCATAAAGATTGTAGATAGTATATTCGATTCAAAAACTATATTCAGAATGTTAAATTGTGAATATAATGAAAATATGCTAAAAGGAAACATACCTATGTCCAAAAATACATCCAAGTCGCTATCGCAGTATCCTAGTCCAGTAACTCTAGATCCAAATGGATACGCTTTACACATTGGATAAACTTCTTTAATAGCTTTTACTAAAGCAATACATACTTGCTTTTCTTTGTCTTGGCTTTGTGAAGCCGCATTTGCCTCCAACAATAACTTTTCAGCATTTTGAATGATGCAATTTCGGCTGGATAATAAATATACTACAGGCTTGGGTAGCGTAATTTCCTTAACCTTTTTCTTTGGCAATCCACTGATGTGTCTCTTCAACGATATTTCATCGCCAAATATGACTAACTTACAAGTTAAACAATCGTGTTCAGTCACGCGTTCTCTTCTGTTCTTGCCGAGATTGTTGAAACGAGCTATGTGAGTTAAATCGACTAGGTGATTGTCCCAAGAAGGTTCTGTGCTATAATGCTTCATGCATATATCGCAATAATACTTAATTTTTGTTTTATTCTCATTGGCTGTAATACAGTGTTGTGCACTGTCCAAATGCTCCTTGATATTGGGAACATCAGCCTTGAGTTTCTTTGAGCAGCATTGGCAGAAAACATTACCGTTTTTGTCAATAATAAGAAATTTCTTGTGTACTGCATAACGTAAGGGTATTGTGTTTATAATTATTGGGTCTTTTGGATTCTGGACAGATTTTCGGATGTTGTGTTCCGGCTTCTTACTAGTTCCTAAAAGAAATGATGAATTTTAATCACACGCATGTAATGAATACCATGAATTTTCAAACAGCTTCCATACATTGTTCTAATTATTGGTGAACTCAGGGGGAGGGTGACCTACAAGTTCTGATTTTGTATTGACGGTCCATGTAAATTAAGTAACAATGTAATTCATTGACCAAGGAGATACGTGATGAAACTCCATACTAATGAGAAATAAAATTTCGTAAACAGAGCTCCCAAGATATCATTTATATACACTACAATTCTGTAGCTCAATAAGAGTTTCATCAGGTAATGACAATTTATTTATTTATATTTGCTCAACAGAATTTTTTCCATTAACAGGATAAAATCAATTATATATATATACACAAATGTTCAAGAAGAACTAAGTAATAACTAAACATAATAATTCTTTACATATACGTACCGTATTAAAGAAAAAAAAAATACATGTAAAAGTACAAAAACAAGCAGAGAAAAAGTGAAAACCCAGCAATTCCCCCTACTAGTCCTCAATTGCTAGTATGAGTAAGGCGCCAATGGAGTCATTACATATATCTCTCGCACAAAATATTTTATTAAAATTACTGCACATTACATATAGAGGCGACTTTAACATTACATTTGTTCTAGAGGGTGGACAGGAAAATGTAGCGTGATAACGAACCGACAATCGGGGAATGTGAAAATTTAATTCCTGAAGGAGGGCAGGACAATCGACGTCATTATGTATAAGTTTATATAAGAATATTAACCAATAGAAATGCGTCTCTCTTCTAGCGAGGTGACATCAAACCATTGCAGCAGTTCCAACTGGTCAATACTCTGTTCTGGATAAAAGCCATCAATTCGAAAGGAGAGATATTTTAAAAACTGTCGTTGCACAGCTTCCAAAATGTTCTTATGGACATGATAGTAGGGATACCATAACAAAATTGCATATTCAAGTTTCGATCTAACGAACGAAAAATACAGAGACTTCATTGCTTGTATAGAAGTAAAAGCTCTACAATTGCCTAGAAGTAAAAGCTCTACAATTGCCTATAACAAAACCCAATGATTTCTTCGCAGATAAGTCGGCGTTTTCAATGTGGATGACAAACGTGAATTTCTCATCAAATAAAACGCCAAGATCTTTGACAAGATTAGTCGTTGTTAGTGAAGTGGCATGTAATGAATAGTCGTACCTAATTGGGTTGAGCTTCCTTGTGTATGTCATAATCCTACATTTAGATAAATTCAACTGTAAACAGTTTCTCTCGCACCAATTGTTAGTTATATTTAGTTGACTTTGCAGGAAGACACATAGTTTGGATTGAGATAATAGTTTGACAAATAGTGAGAATGACACATAGGTGGCATTCTAATTGGTAAAACAAATGCACTGTACTTTATATGTTTACATTCCGATATTTAGATAAATCGGTTTATTAGTTTATTTTTGACAGCTGATTGAAAAAGAAGCAACACGTCGTTTTGTTAAAATGGAAAAAGCAGAGTATCGTGCGGTGATTAAATACTTCGTAATTAAGGGTATGAAAGCTACCGTAATAAAAGACGAGTTACGGGAAACATTAGGTGAATCCGCTCCATCATCCGCCACAATAAGTAGATGGGTAAATGAATTTAAACGTGGTAGAAGGAGCTGTGTTGGTGAAGCGCGCTCTGGAGCACCCAAAATCGTGACTTCTAAGGAAATGATTATAAAAATCCACAATATTATTACGCAAGATCGACGACTCAAAGTAGAGAGATAGCAGACATGGTAAACATTTCAACAGAACGCGTACACCAAGCTTTCGGCAAGATAAGTGCCGCGATTGCTTACGACTAATCAAAAGTTCACTGGTTTGCGCATTTCCAATGGGTGTTTGGACCTTTATAAGCGGAATTCGGTTGATTTTTATAGGCGATTTGTTACTTGCGATGAAACGTGGATACACTACAGTACACCTCAAACTAAACATCAGTCGTAACAATGGTTAGAACGTGGTTCTGCACCTCCAAAGAAAGAGACAGCCACTTTATCGGCAAACAAGGTGATGGCATCAATTTTTTGGGATTCAAAGAGCATTTTGCTCATTGATTACCTTCAGAAAGGTGCCACAATAAACGGACAATATTATGCAGAACTTCTACAAAAATTAAATGTTGAGATACGTGCTAAACGGCCAGGAATGGCAAAGAAAAAGATTCTGTTTCACCAAGACAACGCTCCCTCGCATACCAGCACAGTTGCGATGTCCAAAATCCACGAGTTGCATTTCCAATTAGCACCGCATGCACCTTATTCGCCGGATCTAGCCCCTTCCGACTTCCACCTTCTTCCAAAATTGAAAACGGCACTAGGTGGAAAGAAATTTTCGTCTAGCGACGAGCTTATCCTCTTCGTAAATGTAAGCCTTCCGGAATCGCATTTTAGAGATGGCATAAGGGCATTGGAGCACTGTTGGAATAAATGTATTGCTCTTTCAGGAGAATATATTGGAAAATAAAAATTATTTTATATTTAAAAAATTCGTTCTTCTTTTCCATTCTCACTACTTGTCAAACTATCCTCGTATAACACTAAACTGTTTTACAAGGCTTACTTAATTACCTAAGTGAAGATGTGTGTGAAGAGGAAAGAGGGCCAATATAAAAGTAAAATGATGAGAATTTTATAACTATAAATTCAATTAAAATACAACCAATATTGATTTAAACATTTAAAATTATTAACCCTTAGTTCGTCATTTAAAATAAAACCTATGTTATTAAACCTATTGTTTTCTAAGTCAATTTTTTGCTTTTATTTTGCATGTCTAATATGTCGAAATCACTATTAAAGTTGTGTTTGTGTTCAAAGCAGTGGTTAGCCTAATTGGAATTAGTTTTTTCTTTGTAATTTATAGCTTCTTTTGCGTTCTTTTACACGTGTACAAAACGATCTCCCGGTTTATCCAACATAGGTTTTTCTTTCTCACTCACTATTTAACTCATAAACTCATTTTTTAAATTTTGAATATGTTTTAGAAGTGTATTGTCTGTTTTAAACCAGATAAGAGAATCTGTCTCTTTGTGTAGCAATTTTTTAAATTTTTATTTGATGTTCCGATGTCCATCATTTTCTAAACAGATAGGTACTTTTTTTCAAATTTAAAACGCTTTGAAGTGTTTCAAAACTAATATTCGAAACTTCTGGGTAAACTTAACTTCATCCAATTTATGCTACGTAATAACAGCTGTAAATAAGATAAGTGGTATATATTTATTGGTACATTACATAGGCATTTATTGTGAGGGTAGCCGTTTATATTTCGGGAACTGGCGACACTTTTAGTGCTGCCTCCGATCTGATGATTGCATCGTGAAGTTTGTCATTTTTGACAATATATTTACGTTGACAGTTTTATTATCCGGTCGCTATTTCTATTGTTGACAGTAACTTGAAAATTTTATGTCAGCGGAAAAATGGGATTGACTCGCGAACATTTTCGTACAATTATTTTTCATAACTTTGAGCGTGGATTATCCCAACAAGAATGCATCGACGAGCTGAATTCTTTATATGACGATGAAGCACCTTCGTAAACTACAGTATATCGTTGGTATAGTGAATTCAAACTTGGACGGCGTTCTTTGGACGATGAATTTCGCGAAGGTCGTGTCACAAATGTCGTTGTTTCAGAAAACATTAATGTAGTGTCTGAATTGATAATACAAGACCGTCATGTGACATACCGTGAGATTGAGGCATCTCTAGGTATTAATACACTAGCGTGCATAAGATCCTGTATGAACATTTAGCCGTTAAGAAGCTATGTTCAAATTGGGTACCACATAATTTGACAACCACTCAAAAAAGGATTCGCGTCGATTGGTGCCAAGAAATACACAAAAAATACAATGGCGGTGCTTCAAAGAACATTTATAAAGTCGTCACAGGTGATGAATCTTGGATCTATAAGTATGAGCCTGATAGTAAACAGCAGTCGACTGTGTGGGTATTCCAAGAAGAGCCAAAACCAACAAAAGTTGCTCGAAGCACATCAAAACAAATGGTTGCTTGTTTTTTCGATAAAACCGATCACGTTGCTACCGTGCCTTCAGACAGTTGTAGAACGGTCAATTCCGAATGGTACACAACTATTTGTTTGCCTAATTGTTTTTGAAGAAATGTGGAAAACAAATCGAAAACGACAGACTATTCTCCACCATGACAATGCGAGCTCTCACAGATCGGTTCAAACAATTGAATATTTAACAGGGCAAAACATTGAATTGATGAGCCATCCGCCGTACAGTCCTGATCTAGCACCCTGTGATTTCTTTTTGTTCCCACACTTGAAGAATAAACTTCGTGGTCAACGGTTTTCTACGCCGGAAGAGGAAGTTGAAGCATTTAAAACTCATATTTTGGAGACACCGCCTTCACAGTGGCAGCAATGCTTTTCAGATTGGTATAAAAAATGCTAAAGTTCATTGATTTTCAAGGAAAATATTTGAAAAGCAATAAAGCTATTTGCGATAATAAAAAATGTTTTTTTTGTTTGCTATTCCCGAAATATGAACGGCTACCATCGTACAATGGATTACATCCTGTTGCACTGACAAAAATTGATCGATATGAGATTGAGCGGAAAATTCGCGTAAACGTTGTCAATAATTTCTTAAGAGTGCGCCAACAAAGTGGCGGCCATTTGTTGGATGTTCTGTTTCATACTTAATTGGACTTTATGTACTTTAAGTTGCAATAAAAAGTTTAATTTTTCGAAGAATTAAATGATGAGTTCTTATTGGGCTACTTTTTATATGTCTACAGGCTATTCAGGCTCTTAGCTAAATTAATTTTTTCACTGTTCGCAGCCTTCTTTCTCGAGTCTAAAATTTTCATTTTATTTACATGCTTTGCCACAGCATCCGACACCCTTATTCTGGGCATTTCCGTTCTTGTTCCTTCACTTATCGCCTATCCAACTCTCTTTAATTTCCATTCATCACCCATACGCACAATATGCCCTAACCATGAAAGTTTTCTCATTTTTATTACTTGGCTTATGATTTGTTACTGTTACCACTTTTATACTTAAGCAAAATTTCGAATTCGAAATTAAGTTTTCGTAGACACTGTATATTTGTGAAATTTTATTTATATCCGGTTATATGGTTAACCTTAAAAGTGTTAAGGTAGCTCAGAACAGAAACGCCATCAACAAAAGTGGAACCAACTAGAGGATTCACCCGCCTACCTTACATTTCTAGAGACACTAAAAAGATAAAAAGGATATTAATGAAGAAGAATACGAAGATATTTTAGTACTGCAACCAACATTCAACATACATTTTCTGGAACCAAGAGTGAATTACCACGAATAAAAGATGAAGTAATCTGCAAATTATTGTCTGAGTGAAGAGCTACATACGTCGGACAAATAAGAAGATCGATTGTACAAAGAGACAAGGAACACCAGAGCAACATACGAAGAAAAATAATTGGTTACAGAACATGTTCACGAGAACACACAAAAAGTAAACATTGGAGAAATAGTAGCATTAGTTATGAAGAACTACTACCGAAATAGAAATGCATTTGAACTTCAACCATGAGGACGGCTACAGTATAGACTCAGAGACATCTGCAAAAGCTTACTAGGAGATCCGTTACAATCAATGGACTGAATTAGTCTGATAGTAAATCCTGACGAATTTAGTATAGACAATGAAACACCGGTAGAACTTCGACAATACGGCAAAATCGGCAAGAAGTGACACCGGCTGCGAAACCCTACGGAACTTTTCTTTCATTTCTTTTGAATAAGTTTCGTAAAAATTTTAAAGTTTATTTTGCATGTTGATTGGAATAATAATAAAATCACTACACCATATTTCAAGCAAATTATACATTTAAGATTCCTACCTTAATGTAATAGGAAAAGAGCATTTTTTTTCATTTTTATATTTTAATACAAATAAAATCTATGCACAGAAACAATGACTACGTCATGCAGCAGTTGAGTGATTAAGAATTACACTATTCATGCCAAATTTTAAAACGGAAATAATTTAAATCACTTAAAAGGATCACAAACAATCAATCTACTCACTTACCTGAATTCTGAGAGAATTATTTAAGTTTATGTACTGCATTCTAAAATATAAGCTTTTATATCAAGGTGGAGGGAATTATGAAATCCGAAGCATTTTAAATTAGCAATTTTTGTTTTTCTTTTTTTATATTTTCTTTTAATATTTAGAATGTAATAGTAAAAGCAAAGACAAGTATTTACGTACCGGCCTTTGGAGAAGAAACCGACTTCTCATTATTTTTAGCAGCTTCCTTCAAGGGCGAACCGTCTCTGTTCGAATTCTGATTTTTCAACTGCGCCAAAGCATTTGGATTATAATTTACCGGTGGAGATACTGTAACAGATTTAAAAGACGTATCACTGCAATCTTCATTTTCATTTTTTAAAAACGGTAACGAAATGTTTCTTTTATGTTCTTGATTTAGAACATGGGTCGCGATCCCTTCATACTCAACTTGAACGTCGCACGGAATGCATTTCATGCGATGAAAATATTTCTGGTGCATTTGTACGGATGGCTCTTGCTTCGTCCAGAAGTCGTGGAATTTTTTGAATTTATTGTGTGCCTTATGATCGACTCTTTTATTTTTGTGACTTTCTAAGGCGAGGTGTTGGTCGATCGAAGTCACTTCGGGATTACGTTTGCAGATCATGCATTTAAGACCGACTACGGTTTTTCTGAAGATCGGATATCTAATATTATCGACAATAAGATTGTGATTGTTGAAGTCTGGATAGAATTCTTCTAAGGCGGCTTTACCATAATGTGTGGTACCAGCGTCACTATCTAAAATTAAAAAAAAAAACGTTAAAAATGAAAGTCTATTAATTGGAAGAGTTTTTAAACGTCGAATAGTTTAACGTTGGTGTCACATTTATTTATTTACGAAAAAGGTATGTGAATTTGAATTAGTAATTTTATGAAATTTTCAAATATTTCTTTAATGAATTTAATGATATGTTTACGCTGTTAAGATATTTAAATGAAATATTTCTAAAATTACAAATAAATAGAAAGTGTAACAATGCATCTTATCTTCGTAACGTCTATCCTTTAATTTAAAACTGAAACAAAAATACATAACGCATTAAGTATATTTAAAAGCCCAACACTTTGTTAACAAAACTCGGTAAAATGGGTGGGATGACGTCACATCTGATAGCAGTGTTCGGTGAGGTGTCGCTACACAATAATTGCTTTCCAAGCACCCATTTTGAATTACTATGTAAATGATCTCTAGTGTATTTTGATTAAAGTTCAATATGAACATATTTAATGTCTCAAAACTACTCTAAAATTTGTTCCTTTTACTTCTGATACACCTAATATGATTTTGACTATAAGAGGTGTGGCAATTAAATAACGAGACTGGTGTGGGTGCAAATAAACTTATATTTAACTTTTATCCCCTTCAACATATTCTCATTCTCTAGCTATACACCGCTGTATACGTGTCTTCCATTATTCAAAGCAATGCTGTAGTTCATCAGTTGTCAGTCTCTTCAACAATTCTGTCGTTTTTTTGCTTTTACATGTTCAATAGACTGAAAATGTGTTCACTTTAATACGCTTTTCACTTTTGAGGACAGGTAGAAATCACATGGTGCGAGATCTGGCGAATATGGAAGATAATCAAGCACAGCAATGCGTTTGTTTGATAAAAATGCTTCACAGATAGCGCGCATTGTGAGCTGGTGCGTTGTCCTGGTGCAGAATCCACAAGTCGTTCTTCCACGAATTCGGTCTTTTCTTCTTTACTATTTCCCCCAGCTTGATTAGGACTTCTTTGTTGTATTTCTGATTAACGGTTTGACCCTCAGGCACCCGAAGCTTTTCCATCGTCCTAGAGGATCAGTTACACTTTGAGTTTACTGATAATGTCTTACCCATTGTCCGACGAAGTCTTCCGATTTGTGTAAGTATCTATTTGCGTCTGTAATTGTTATTTTAGGACATTTACAATGCTCATGCAAAAATACTGCTTCAAAACGTTTTATATACGTTGCACTCGTTTGAACAAAAACTGTAGCCTATGTCATATATAACGGACAACTGAAATAAAACCAGCTAGGCGTATTGAGGGAAGATACTTCTACCTATTCTTTCAGTACCACTCTCCCTTCCTCCGTGGGATATAGGCCTGTGTACCTTATTGTACAGACTGTAAATGTTAATCCAACAGTTCAGTAGTATTTTGAATAGACTTGGAAAGAGCACCTATATGTAGATACAATTTAGACATTTGGTTATTTAGTATAGAATTAATTTTAGTTCTTAAATATGGTGACCCATCCCACCTTCACTGTCACACTCTGGCTATCAATAACAGTAATGTTGTTATGGTTCCTACCTTCACTTTCAGAATCTAAGGTGTAACAGTCATCGGAATGTGTTGATTCCATTTTATCTTTGTCATGACCGAGCTGTGGCATTATTTCTATATCTGAAAATTATAAAACCATTCATTTACTTATATTTTATGTATCTGATAAAGACGCCACATACATAACGTGTGAGCAACAATGAGTCACCTGATCCTACACTTCTTTCCATACATATCACCTCAATATTTACTTCCTCTTAAAAGTGAAATGAGACAATGTCTCACACAATTCTAATAATTATAATAAAAATATGCTGGCTACTATGTAAAAATAACAAATACTACTGTGCAAATTACTTTAAACTGTAATATTAATAAAAATACATTTGGTATGTATTAAAGTGTATGCACATATCTATATATTAAAGATATACTTTGTTTTGTACACTGCACGTCAATGAAAGGTTAATGACATAAACTAGAAATTACTAAACTGCTAACTTCAGATAGTAAAAAGGAAGTAAGTACTGATATTGGGCGTGCGAAAAGTAGTAAAAGATCAGGTCAATCATTGTTGCTCACTCTGTATAAAATAACTACATATTAACTAGTCAAAACTCTGTTAATGACATTGTCAATGTTGAAGTTCAACAAGAAATTGTGTCAATGAAGTAGACATTGAGTGACAAATCATAATTTGACATATTTCACAAAAACCAAACTATGGAATAAATAAGCACTAGTATTGCCATTAAAACATTAATTTCAACTTTTGTTCAGGCGTGTTTTAGCTTTGAGAATAAGAACTATTACGTAAAATTTTTATTAGATTCGTATTATTTCTCAACTTGTGTTGTACTTTAAGTTCACAAATATTACTTCATTAGATACAAAATCTTCAGTCTTCGAGTATATAATAGCATTTTCACAGTTTCGTAGACATTTCAGTGAATCGACAATGGAGGTATGATACAATACTATGCCAGCTTTTATATCAATCTAATACATGAAAACGTAAATAACAGAAAGCGAGTACTTTATTCATTTTTCTTGTGATCGTACCTTGGGTTCATAGCGTCACTGACATTCCTATAAAATCACTAACTTTGTTTTAAAAATATAAATTATCTGTCAATAAAGGTTTGTGTCTGAGAAAGATCGATAACAATAAATATAGCTTGACATGCTGTGGTTTGGCTACTATTGGACCTAATCTTTGGCCAGAAGAATACGTAGAAAGTGAATAACTACACCATTGGCTATAAATGAAGGATCACATACTGTCGATAGAATCGTTCTGTTTTTATACATCGGTTTCGGTAGGGACAATTGAAATAACAGATGCGAGTGCGTTTCTGGGAAGTATACCAATAATATCCGGATCATTATGTAAATTATATAATCATATCTGTTAGAGTAAAATATTACAATTTCCTTTTATGACCTGTATTCAATATTAATACTTTTCCTGAAAATATATATTGTATTTTAAAGGGTTTTTTACATTACAAGATTATAGTGGTTCTAAGAAACAATTTATAGGAATTTGTGGTACCACACAGAATGTTGCAATCTAAGTAAAATTTAGTATTCGTCTAGTCTGTCCGAGAAAGTTGTAATACGAGTAGAACAAACATACAAAATGCCAAAAAGAAAGGAATTGAGTGCAGAAATTCGTAGTGCTATAATAACATTACACAAAAAAAAAATTGTCACTGCGGACAATAGCGCAAAATTAAAATTAACATATGCAATGAAAGCTACAGTGAAAAGGTACATAACAACAGGTGCAATGCAACAAAAAGAAACGTGTCGGAAGATCAAGGATGACCACTAGACAAGAAGATTTGCGGCTGTAACTGTTATCTAAGTGGAATAGACTGTTAACAGCTCTATAGTTTCGCGTAGAATTAAATAAAAATCGTGAAAATCCAACAAGATGTTTATCAAAGGCGGGATTGAAAGGGTGATTTGCTGTTCGTAAACTATCGCTACGATCACAAAATCGTAAAAAAACGTGGTCTTCTAGTTGTCTTGACAGCCTGAAAGGTGGATCATTGTGCGGAGCCTTTTTAGAAGTACGCGAAGAAGTGCCAGGTACAAAGCTGCATTCATTTGAATCTACAGTTATCCATTCCCTAGTTACTTCCAATAGAAATTTTTTGAATCTAAGTTTATTTTGTAAGTTAGAGTTGCAGTAAATTTTAAATGCATTAAACAAAGTACAATTAATGAGAAAGAATGCAACTTTTTTAGATCACTTCATACTTTTTCTAAAGATGCTTATGTTTGCCAAATACTGGTCTGCGCGATCGACTTTTGCTGGTTTAATCTCAGATTTATAACTGTCTTCCGATAAATTATCACTTCCGAATCACTACAATTTATTTCCAAATCACTCGGACTATCAGATAAATCATCCGCGTATAATTCATTGAAAAATTCTTTTCGCTCTCACGATCTGCCATGGTTGCAACTTTTACAGAACTAAAATTGTTATAAAAATCTGAATATCTAGAAAAATAATTTTTTTTTATAATAAAAGGGACACGTCTAAACACGATGAACAAAGCTTTTGCAGTATTCTATATTGCCCCGGGTTTCATAAATTGAAATTGCTAATGCAAGTGCAATCACGAGTTAACTCGTGACCGGTCAACAATGTGTTAAAATAAAAAATGCCAAAGTGTACCATTTTTTTTTAATTTTACCTATAGTGATCCCTCATTTATGGCCGGTAATATATGTCAGTGATAAATTAGATAGAATAGATCACCAAAAAAAGATAGGGAAATGGATATTGAACAAACGTTGGAAAAAAATAATATAATTATGATTGTAAAGTTAGTGATAAAGCTCATGAAATTTTGGTGATTTTTATGTAAAAAAAACTAAATTAATACAATTCTTACCTTGGTAAACAACTGTCTTTCCCGAAACTCTTTCCTTAATAAGAAACTTTTTCAACGAAATACCATGTACATCGCTTCTAATATGCTCTCGTAAATCTGACGTACTCAGATCGGCTAAGCATATTTTACAATACAAGGAGGGGCCGTCCTTTTCAAAATAGATCTGCTGCATTTGAAAGTCTTCGTCTCCGTCTAACCAAACGTCATGATACCTCTTCAGTCTTTTTCTCACAGTAACACTGAGCATGTTTGCGATGTGTTCTTTAGAACTCAGGTGAGTGTATTTATTGTCAGATATCTCTTTATAGCATAATAGACAGCGCATTGTACTATACGTTTGAATAACTGGATAACTGATTGATTCCAAGATGACGTCGCATTGAGGAACATTGTCTTTATATAAAATATTGCGTACTTTTGGATAGTATTCTTTCTTTGACACAAATATAAATATGGAATTTAGTTTCTCTTGAAATTCTAAAAGACAGGTTGCAATTAAATTTTCTTAAAAATCGTAAAATATTATTTAGTTTTTAATATTAGCTCTTATTTTCACAATTTCCAAGTACACTACCGTCCATATTATTATAGTTCGGACAGTTAGTGAAATTTGGTAAACTCTTTTAAAAAATAATGTAATTGCGTTTAAATATAAATAATATATTTACGTTAGGTCCTTTGCGGGATTTATAACCAATTGCAGGCAAATATATCTATTAGAGCACCTACAAATTACTATTATACACATATTTTATGACTCACTACGGTAACTTGTGGAATAATCCGTATCGCCATAAATACGATTATTTTTGAGATAATATTGCAAGCAAAAAAGTTGCGAAACCTACCCCTCACCCGAAAGAGTCTTGTGTACCAAAATATGCATTTGTTTCAAATAAATTTGCTAGCGTGCGCATCAGTGGTGTATTTTTTATGTGACCTTCTTAAAATGCTGAGAGGACAACCAACAAGTTTAGAAAAACGTTCTGTAATTATTGCTTTCTATCAAGAAGGTTATTCGGTGCGTGAAATTTCCAAAAGACATGTTAACAAATCGACTGTTAGTCATATCACTCGGTGACATCAACGCACGGGCAGTTTTAGAGATTCGACACGTTCAAGTCGTAAGCGAATAACATCTCTCGCCGACAATGAGTGTATAAAACTGTTGAGTAAACGAAATAGGAGACTGCCAGCATCCGAAATCGTCACAGAAACGAATCGCGACAGTGCAAGAAAAATTTTTATTACCACCGTGAAAAGAAGATTAAAAGTTGCAAATCTTAACGGCCGCATTGCTGTAAGAAAACCCTGACTTCGAAGAGGGAACTGGCAAAAACGACAACAATGGGCAGAAACACATAGAGACACTGGATGACAGGAAAAAGGTCTGAATCGAAGTTTGAAGTGTTTGGACAACCAAGGCGTGTTTTTGTAAGAAGAGCGAGTGGTCAAAGAATGCTGCGGGATTGTATAGTGCCAACCGCTAAACAAGGAAGAAGTTCTGTGCTTGTTTGAGGTTGTTTTGCTACGCCGGCACAGGGGACTTGAAGCGAATCGAAGGTATTTTGCGAAATGTGGGTTATGTAGAAATGTTGCAAGAAAATGTAATACCATCGGGACTACGTTCAATTGGTGAAAATTTTGTGCTTATGCAGGACAGCGACTCCAGACACTCAGCAGTAATATGTAAGAATTTCTTAAATAGCAAATACAGCAATTATCCCTTACAAAATAGTGACATGGCTACCGCAAAGCCCCGACCTAAGCCTCATAGAATTGTTATGGGATGAATTGGACAGGAGGGTCCGAAAAGTGTGTCCTACCTCAACAAAACACTTGTGGAACATATTGCAAGAAGAATGGAATAGTGTACCGAATAGAGCCCTTGAAAAACTCATGAAATGGATGCCTCGAATTGTTCTTCGTGCAATAGGGCTTTTCTTCGATGATTGGAATGTTTAAGATATCTTTGTTTAACGTTAACGTTAGAATTACTATTATTATTATTATACTTTATGAACATCTATAAACAATCATGCAATACAAATTTTAAGTTTTGACAAATTAGTTTAACTCTTTTCCCTTTTTTAAAATTTATTTGAGTGTCCGAACTAATATGAACGGTAGTGTATATACAAAAGAAGTAGAAAAGGCAAAAAAATGCCAAAATACAAAATAGCAATTTGTACAAAACACAACTGAATTATATTCATTTTTTTACAGTTGGATACAGGCTAATGATTTTCCCGCTGCTAATAAATACGAGGTCTGACGATTTATTTCCAGAGAGACATATTTAAAAATACATGACACGTCCTAATTCTGGGGTTTCGTAATATATTCCTGATGAACTACTCAAATCTGAAGGTTTTGTCTTCTGGTACTTCTCAACATAGTTTTCCTTTAATCATACAAATTTTTCACGTGACTACTAAGAACGTTTTTGTATAGGCCCTTTTGCCTACTGGAAAATCGTCGATACAAGACAGCTACGATTGGAAAATGAGAGACCACATAAACTGTTCTTTACCTGTGAAACAAGTCAAAAAATGTCAGAAGCGAGGTAAGGCGAATTATGGGACAACACGACGTTGTTATCACGAAAAAAAAACTCCCGAGTTAGAATCGCTCGGTCAGCAGAAGTTTTCTAATGAAAAAGCAGATATGTAACTTTTTCTAGTATTTTTTTTCTAATGCCAATTGCTATATTAATTTAATATACTTTAAAGATGATGCGTGGAAAGTAGAGAAATTACACATCCATCCTAAAAGTTCGCAAAACTGGTGCTCATCCTCAAAAAACAAAATGATATATACATATGTACGAGGGTGGTCTGAAAAGTTTCCGATCTCAACGTGAAGAATGGCAGTACTCATCAATAAAAGCTAGGGAATGTAGTTGTGTATCTATTGTCAGCTACTCACCAAAGTTTCAGCCATTTTGGACGCGTAGTTGTTATTTGACAGTCGTTTGCGTGAGTCGATGTGTTTTTGTGAAAATGGAAAAAATCGAGTATCGACTTGCTATTACATATTTGTTTTTGAAGGGCAATACGCCTATGCAAATCAAAAATGAGTTGGACTCTGTGTACGGGGACTTTGCACCATCATTTATCACAGTGAAATTTTGGGCAGCAGAATTTAAACGTGGCCGTAAAAGGTTTGGAGACAATGAACGTTCGGGACGTCCAAAAACTGCAACTACTGATAATAGCATCGCTAAAGTTTACCAATTGGTGCTAGACGACCGTCGAATTAAAGTGAGAGAGATAGCAAAGGCTATGAATATATCCAAAGAACGTGTTTGTCACATGTTAAATTAAGATTTGGGATGAGAAAGCTATCCGCGCGTTAGGTGCTGCGTTTGCTAACGTTAGACGAAAAATGTGTTCGAATGAATATTTCCAATGCTCTACTGGCGCAGTTTAGGCGCAATAAATCCGAGTTTTGGCGCTGATTAATTACTATAGATGAAATTTTGATACACCATTATACGCCCGAAACAAAAATACACTCAAAATAGTGGACTGCAAAGGGGGAACCGACTCCAAAAAAAAAACTGTTTTTTCGGCTGGGAAAGTAATGGCGATTGTTTTTGGGGATAGTCATGGAATTATCTTAATCGATTATCTTCAAAAAGGAAAATCTATTACAGGAGCATACTATGCATCATTACTTGACAAGCGAAAGGCAAAAATTATGGAAAAACGGCCACATTTATAGAAAAAGAAAATCCTGTTTCACCAAGACAACGCGACTTCTTTTTGTTCCCTCATCTAAAAATTGGGCTCAGAGGACAGAGATTTTCGTCAAATGAGGAAGCATCTTCGTGAACAATTATTTTGCAGAGAAAAACGCCGAGTATTATTTGGACGGGTTAAAGAGAATGTTAAAAGGAATCATTCTATTATTAATAACACCCTATCTACTACATATGTTTCACCGATTCACGGATCTTCAGGCAGGTTTGTGTTATTAATGAACGATTCCTTGGTAGCGTCTATCATTTCGATACAGAAAAATAATGGAAATAATGGTATCGAAATGATATGATAGATGCTACCAAGGAATCGTTCATTAATAACACAAATCTGCCTGAAGATCCGTGAATCGGTGAAACATATGTAGTAATAATATGCAGTTAATTGGCAAATAGCCAATACGCAATGTGTCTGTCTTATATGCTCTGATAACTTTGTTATCCACAAGCGAAGATAGACGCGATTCTCGCTTTGTCGTTCAGTATACTGGACGAGAGAGGGAGGCGCCAGTTTTTCATCGGGTTAAAGAGATATGAGCATCACTGGGAGAAGTGTGTAGAGTTACAAGGAGACTATGTAGAAAAATAATATAAATTTTAAGAAAAAATGTATCTTTGTTAGGCTGGAAACTTTTCAGACCACAGTCGTAAGCGTTGCATACATATGTACCTACATCTCATATTAAAAAAACGATTTCATGTAAAGTAGTTCTTTTATTTAGCTCAGAGAATAAGTATGTACAAGATAGGTGTGACCAGCCTTATCCTAAGGCTCAAGTTATCTAGCTAAAATTTAAATTATTTTTATATATTTTTTTCAAGGGAAATGAGAATATAATAGATACCTTCGCAATGACTTGCCTTTAGAAAATACATATGTTAAATTGAGAGTTATAATTGATAAACTCTATTGCACCCCACTATGCATCTGACCGCATGTCTTATGAAGCGCCGTGCAATTTTGCCCTTTCTACTTATTAGATAGTGTGCAATTAATTATTTATTAATTATATTTTTAATTATAAGTACCAGACACTAATATAACTAAAAAGCATAAATTAAATATAAGCTATTGAAAAAACATTTAGATAGTTGAGACTTGCAGATGCGATCTTTAATGTGATTTCATTATAATTGATAGATATGATAAATATTCCTTACCAATTTCCGCACCTCCGTGACATTGTTTTAAGTGAATCAGCAAATAAGAATAATTTAAATTAAAACCGCATGTGGTACAAAATGTAACTGTAGGTGCTATTGGATAAAATAAATTTTGTAACACTTTGAATTCAACGTCCATATAATTCCATACTTGGTGGTAAGATCTGATAGGTTCAACATTTGTTGTAAGATCAAGTAATCTCGCCTGATGGTGAACATCTGATGTATGCTGGATAATATTATTGACCTCAATCAGACATAGCAAACAAGTGAAATTATTGTTTGGAGATATTTGTATAATATCAACGTCTAAACGATTGATTTTACGTACTTCTTCGTTAATTTTCTGTGGATACATATTGGCCAGAATCTCAGCATCTAAAAAAAAAACTTTAAATGAATTATATAGTTTTATAGTAATAATGTATTAGTAATATGTTGTTCAAAATATGTTCAAATATACAGGTTGTTCAACTACTAAGAGTGTTTCAGATATGATACGTTATATTTAGGAGACTTTACGTAGTGAAGTAAAACAAATTGCAACTCAATGCACATCATTATTTGCATAATTTGTTATTGTCGCTAAAGAGTGCTATCAAACACGTGACAATGTATTTAATCCAAAAAAACACAGTAGTTATCGTTTATTTATTACCGCAGATTTCGTCTTCAGCTCTCGGCAGAACATAACGGGATAGTGTCATTACAAGAGAAACCGGTCTGTGCATAGCAATGTGCTCTATCCTGAGCTAAAGTTTCTATATTTTATATGCTGCCATGCAGTTGCGTGACATCTACAATCTAGAGGCTCCGAAATTTAATTTCCAATTTTTTTTATTATTACACAAAAATGAGTTTAAAGAATATTGCTTAAAGGAATTTTAAACCCCTGGTAAATGGCTTTTTTTGGCCATAGGAAAACGCGTGGCTGCTAGTTTGGTTATTCTCAACCTGATCTTGTAATTATTACCCATTCACCTGATTTTTTCCAATGGTCCTGGGATGTTTGATTATCGTAGCGCATATATATCGTAGTCTGTTGCTCTGATTCAATTCAGATGTTTTTTTTAGATAACCTCACGATTTAAGAAATTTGATATTTTTTTGTTCTTAAGACCATATGCTCTGCCATACAGGCATATATTTACTTCAATTTAAACAATATTTGAATAGTTATAGTTGAAATGGAAGTATAATGTATTATATACAAGGTGAATAATTAGCTGTTCATTGAAAAATCTATATAAAAAAGATTTCTAATTGGACTGACTTGGTCATGGGATTGGCAGAGATGTGTTTACAAATGATGAGGAAAACGCATTAAGGTGGTTCGACGAATGACTTGGTCCCAATATTAGGAGAGGCTGTATAGTGACATCTGAATATGTAGAAAGGAAGTATCCTTGGATGAAATTTCTAGTTACAAGTCTTTCTGACACTAGTTCATTGTTTGACAATTGCTTGAAAACAAGCATTTTAAGTGAAAGTGAAAAATGGATAAAATAATTCGTGGTGTGATTCCAGGGGAGAGCGAAGAGGATTGCCTAAATTAGGTAACTTATGTCTTTCCTATGAGATCGTAAGACTTTGGGTCAGCGATTCAAAGAAAGCAGGGCAAATATCGAAAACGTAGCACGTTCTGAGGCTGCATAATCTGCTATGACGCCAAGAAACGTTAACGAGGTCCATATCGTTTTGGCCGACAGGTGGGTGAATGAAAGTGCGTGAGTTATGAGAAGTCATGGGAATCTTATTTGACTGACTATATTTCATTTTTCATAATGAGTTGTTCATGTACAAACTTTGCGCAAGATGGATGCCGCGTTTACTCATTTCGGAGCAGTTGCAAACATGCGAACGTCTATCGAATCTGGTACGTAGACTTCCGCGGTCGTGGTCCATGCTATCTGCTTATGGGCTTCCGGGTTGGAACCGCGTCACTTGTATATCTGCCGACGTTTCGCACCCATTTGTATGGGACATCTTCAGGGCTCAACTACACACTGAAACTGTTTCATAGTTTCAGTGCAGTAGTTGAGCCCTGAAGATGTCCCATACAAATGGGTATGAAATGTCGGCAGATATACAAGTGACGCGGTGCCAGCCCGGAAGCCCAGAAGCAAATAGCATTTACCAAATGTTTGTGCCTGTTTCTGCGATTTTTTGGAGTGTTTTGTAATAGACGAAATATACATTTATCACTATACAAAGGAAACGAAACAACAGTGAAAGCAATAGACCACACAAAGAGAATCGGCTCTGAAAAATGCGAAATGCGTTCCATCAACTGGGAAGATAACGCCAGTCTTTTGTAATGCAAAGGGACTCCTGATTAGACTACTTTATGAAGAGAAAAGCCATTACCGGCTATACATGGATCCCTTTTGGACAAACTTAAGGCAACGATTGCGGAGAAGTCCTGGAATGGCAAAAAAAGGGTGCTGTTAGACGACTTCTCACCAGTCCATCAAGTCGTGTCGCTCAGCAAAAATCGACCGAAATTGGCTTTGAACTCTGTCGCCTAATTACCCGATTTGGCTCCTATATTCTTTCATCTGTTCCCGAAACTCAAAAACTTCTTGTATCGACAAAAATTTGACTGCAATAAAAAAGCTCCATTCAAACATCGTAACGACTACTATGAGAGCCTTGCAGAAAATTACTTAGGAGAAGGAATCGGGTTAATTATCAAACTAACTTGTACATACTATGCAAGGGATTTCTTGTGGTTATGTGTAAACGAATGTAAGTAGTTCCCGTTATGCTACAACAAACTCAATATAGTTGTTTCATATAATACATTGCAAAACATATATATCTTCCTGGTCAATAATTTAGTTTTACTTTAAGAAAAAACATCTAGCATTCGACTTTTCCAACTATCATTAAATGTGTCATAAAACCATGGTCATTTTACTTACCTGACATTTTGTTTAGTGACTGTAACTCCTGGCCAGTATTTGTTAAATTATTCCTAGATCCTATAAAATAACAGTCAATGTATTCAACTGTGTATGAGTAGACATCAGTTTCGCCTTCCCAACATAGTCGTCCCCTTCCCCACTTCGTAGTACAAATAAAATCAGTACTGCTAAGTAAGGAAGCACTCGTCGTCCGCATGTATTCACATATACTCGGCGACACTGTTGGAAAGGAGAAATCTGGCGTCTCTACTTATGGGACCATTCTAATATTACCTAATTCATTATGTTGCAATTTAATCAACGAATCATGATGCTTTTCACATTCCAAATGCTGTTGCAGTTTCTTTTTAGCAATTTTTACGCCGCAAACAAGACAACAGAACATAGTTTCTTGATTATTCAGAAACGGTATGTGATTCCAATATATAGGATGCAACGCTGTCCAATGTTTGTGATATCTCATTAGACGTTTACAAAATTGATAGTTACAGGCCAAATCTATATGTGTCTTAGAGGCCAAATGGTCTAATGCATTTTCTTCAAGAATTGTTTTACAGAGCAAACAATATAAGTATTGATAACAGTTTTGTAATACTGGATAACTTATATCTTTTATTATTATATTACATTGAGGTGGACTATCTTTGAAGAATGTCTGTAATACTTTTTTAGAATACGGTCCTTGCAAATTGGGAAAGTCTTTGGTCAGCTTATCCTTCAAACCTATGAAGACACAGAAATTAGTATGAACACATTTGTAGCTTTGGCTATAAAATAACCAGGCTATTGGTATTTTTATTACTAGAATTGAATTAGGTGACGGACGAATGTATGCATGGAAGGAGAATTTATTACAAACATCAGTGTTATCTTAATCAGTTAAGGTTAAGGACTTTCCACAACTAAGTTGTCATCTACAGCAGATAATTAAACAGTATCGTCTCTAGAAACCACGGCAAAAACCCGCAAAAAACAAAAGTCCGTACGCGGTCTGTACCCTCGAAAGCCAAAACGCACATTGTTTGCAGATATGCAGATACAGTGCGCGTTTTGGCTTTCAATATGTTGATTGAAATTTAATATCCCAGATGCGACTTGAAAGTCTACGAAAGCTTCGTATCTAAGGTGACTCAAGGACAGGGTAGGAAAAAATTCTGCTCGCGAGCACAATTTTATTTAATTCGTTCGTTTTAAAATTTGTGTTCACGAGTTTTATCATTAAACTCGCGAGCACAAACTCAACTCGTGAGCAGAGTAGGAAAAAATTCTGCTCTCGAACACAATTTTATTTAATTCGTTCGTTTTAAAATTTGTGTTCACGAGTTTTATCATTAAACTCGCGAGCACAAACTCAACTCGTGAGCAGAGTAGGAAGAACTTCTGCTCGCGAGCACAATTTTATTTAATTCGTTCGTTTTAAAATTTGTGCTCGCGAGTTTTATTATTTAACTCGTAAGAATAGTTCTTTTTATTAGGTGCGCAACTAAGTTCTCGCTGTTTTTTTTGATGAAAATGCAACTTTATTGTGAAAAAATGTTTACAACTGAATCATTCAAAATATTGCCCATCGCTAGCGACAACTTTTTCCCATCTTTCTGGCAGAGCTCGAATACTGTCACGGCAGAAGTTGTCTTTTGAGGCTATCCACGAATCAAACTATTTTGAGATGTCTTCATATGAGCGAAACTGCTGATTAGCCAGACCATGTGCCATCGAACAGAACAAGTAATAAACGGACGGCGCAATATCTGGGGAATATGGCGGGTGGGGTAGGACCTCCCATTTGAGCGTTTCTAAGTAGGTGTAACGAGTTTGGCAACGTGAGGCCGAGCGTTGTCATGCTGTAGAATCACTTTTTCGTGCCTCTGCTCGTATTGTGGCCGCTTTTCGCGCAGTGCTCGGCTCAATCGCATCAATTGAGTTCGATACCGTTCCCCAGTGATGGTTTCGTTCGGTCTCAATAGCTCATAATAAATAATACCGTCCTGGTCCCACCAAATACACAGCAAAATCTTCGCAGTGTGAATATTCGGCCGAACCGACGACGTAGAAGCATGACCGGGCAGTCCCCATGATTTTGTTCTCTTTGTGTTGCTGTAATGAATCCATTTTTCATCATCCGTAACGATGCAATGAAGAAAACCCTTCCTTTTTTGCCGCTGGAGCAGTCGTTCACAGGTGAAAAAACGACGCTCAACGTCTCTTGGCTTCAAATCATAAGGAACCCAAGTTCCTTGTTTTTGAATCATTCCCAACGCATGCAATCGTTGGGAAATGGCTTGGCGGGTAACCCCTAATGCGGAAGCAGGCTCTTTTTGCATTTGGCACGGATCCTCATCGAGCAATGCCTCCAATTCAGCGTCTTCGAAGGTTTTTGGTCTTCCTTCGCGCGACCGGTCATCAACATTGAAATCACCGTCTTTGAAGCGACGGAACCAATCACGGCACGTTGTTTCACTTAGAGCAGCATTTCCGTAAACTTTTTGGAGTTCTCGATGCGCTTCAATCGTCGTTTTCTTCGAATGAAAGAAGAAAAGCAACACTTCCCGCAAATGACGATTATTTGGCACAAAATTAGACATTTTCACACAACCAAAAGTATATGACGCAAAAACAAAATCACTAATGTGTCAAAGCAGTTTATTTACCATATGTCTAAGCTTGGTTCATGACGTTTTGGTTATGTCACAATCGACCAGCACTTACTACTGGAGCCATCTCTTAAAAAACAGCGAGAACTTAGTTGCGCACCTAATAATGTAGAAAATATAACTCGCTCGAATTGAATTCGTTCGCGAGCGAGTTTAATTCGAGCACTCTCCGTACTCTACTCAAGAACAACGGGCCCAGTGTTTTGAGAACTGGTTCCACCGAATGCAAAAGTGCATAGATCATAAAGGCGAATATTTTTAAAACAATAAAAAAAAAATTGGTTAAAACAATTGATTTTTTTGTATCATCCGCAAAATTTTTCTTTAAATCAAAAACCGCTAGTCTAAAACAAACTGTTTCAAAATACATACTATATTCGGTATCTTGATGAAATTGGTCTATGTGGTTCTTCAATTTTCGGTATTCCACCTGTATTCCGCATTTTAAACAAAACGTCAAATGCAATGTAGATGGAATAAGAGCGATCGGAGTTTCATTAAGTGGTAAACCCAGCTTCTTTATTTGCGCCAAATATTCACCGCAAGCTTTAGTTTTAATCTTTAGCTTTTTAATGTGTTTAAGTGTAACTGCATGCTTTTCGAATCCGTTGTTACACTTCTGATAGCAGTACAAGCAATAATATACGCCATTTTCAATTAAAACCATAGATTCTGGTACTTGAACGATATTTTCACAGGGGTCGCAATCTAAAACAAGAAACAATTATTAGAATAATTAAAGTAACGGATTATTTTCGGAACAATTCGAATGTTAATAAAACCCTGTTTACAACGGTTTCGAGCATTTCAACCCTCTTCGGGAAAACTATGGTGTTATTAACGAATTTATTCTGTTGGTTATCGTACCGTTTGCGATACAGCAGAGAATGAAAAAACAATACTCCCCCCCCCTCTATCGTCCAGACATTCAATTCCCGTCATATGTACGGCACTGTCGTCACGAAGATAATTTCATTTAAAGAATAGATACACAAAAATAAAAACAGCGGGTACTGACTATGTTTAAAAAAAGAGTTATATGACTTATAATTTTGTACGTCTCCAAGCTTTGGTGTTTGATTTTATATTTTTAAGGAAAATACAAATATAGATCAAATTAATTCTAAAAAAAACTTAGGCAATTAAAGTACCTTGCGATTGAACTAGAGCCACCTTCTGATTTTATTTTTTCAAATTTATCAGAAATAAAACAAAAAGCAGGCACATATTACTAATACAAAATGTTTATATATAAAATACGAGGGTAGTTTGACAAGTAATGAGAATGAAAAAGAAAAATTTTTTAAATACAAAATAATTTTTATTTTTCAATATATTCTGCTAATAAAGCAATACATTTATTCCAACGGTGCTCCAATGCCCATACGCCATCTCTAAAATGCGATTCCGGAAGGCTTGCAAAATACTCATTTAAGAACATGATAAGCTCGTCGTTAGACGAAAATTTCTTTCCACCTAGTGCCGTTTTCAATTTTGGAAAAAGGTGGAAGTCGAAAGGGGCTAGATTCGGCGAATAAGGCGCATGCGGTACTAATTGGAAATGCAACTCGTGGATTTTGGACATCGCAACTGTGCTGGTATGCGAGGGAGCGTTGTCTTGGTGAAACGGAATCTTTTTCTTTGCCATTCCTGGCCGTTTAGCACGAATCTCAACATTTAATTTTTGTAGAAGTTCTGCATAATATTGTCCGTTTATTGTGACACCCTTCTGAAGGTAATAATCAATGCGCAAAATGCCCTTTGAATCCAAAAAATAAATGCCATCACCTTGTTTGCCGATAAAGTAGTTTTCGCTTTCTTTGGAGGTGCAGAACCACGTTCTAACCATTGTTTCGACTGTTGTTTAGTTTCGGGTGTAC
The DNA here is from genome assembly GCA_031893035.1 of Dermolepida albohirtum. Lineage (NCBI taxonomy): Eukaryota > Metazoa > Arthropoda > Insecta > Coleoptera > Scarabaeidae > Dermolepida > Dermolepida albohirtum. The sequence goes on along the minus strand of JAVIWB010002130.1, from coordinate 180,100 downwards.
TGCAGTGTATCCAAGTTTCATTGCAAGTAACAAATCGCCTACAAAAATCAACCGGATTCCGCTAATAAAGGTCCAAACACTCATTGGAAATGCGCAAACGAGTGAACTTTTGATCTGTCGTAAGCAATCGCGGCACTCATCTTGCCGAAAGCTTGGAAAGGCCCAGTTCTGTCCTTAAAATGTGGTGTACGCGTTCTCTTGAAATGTTTATCATGTCTGCTATCTCTCTTACTTTGAGTCATCGATCTTGCGTAATAATATTATGGATTTTTATAATCATTTCCTTAGAAGTCACGATTTTGGGTGCTACAGAGCGCGCTTCATCAACACAGCTTGTTCTACCACGTTTAAATTCATTTACCCATCTACTTATTATGGCGGATGATGGAGCAGATTCACCTAATGTTTCCCGTAACTCATCTTTTATTTCGGTAGCTTTCATACCCTTAATTACGAAGTATTTAATCACCGCACGATACTCTGCTTTTTCCATTTTAACAAAACGACGTGTTGCTTCTTTTTCAATGAGCTGTCAAAAATAAACTAATCAACCGATTTATCTAAATATCGGAAAGTAAACATATAAATAGGCAACCTAAATTATAGTGCATTTGTTTTACCAATTAGAGCACCACCTATGCGTTATTCTTACTACTTGTCAAACTATCCTCGTATATTATTAAAGAAGTTTAATACACTTTTTAACACGAGCACGTACAAATTTCAACTAAAATTGAATATTATTCGTAGTGCTTTCACATATTTCATTATCTGTGCTTAGACCCTAATAGCAAGTACCTGACCCAAAGCCGATAATAAGGAAATTTCCTTAATAATATTGTATATGACTCTAATTCAATTACCAGGTACTGTATTGTACCTATGTTATGTTTCTGAGCGATATCTAATGATAAATACGGATATGCATTTCCTAATGGATGGATAAATCTTTAATGAGATTAAAGCCATTTATGGTTAGTGGTGAACGAAGTAAAAGGGTACGGTCAGTAATATCTCATATGAAACAGATGAATATGGATAAATCCTAGAATAGTTTATAGAAATGTGTTATTAAGAGAAAATTAAATAACCTAATGTTATTTTGTTTAAAATGGAGCATTCAAACAAAAGGAGACAAATATTTTTGAAAAGCTGGTTACACCTAGATGCACTGTTTTTATCTTTCATTAGTAATTTGAGTGTGAGGTTTTTCGGTGTTTTGTTTTTTACTGGTATGAAAACACATACAAAGTTCGCACTAAGAACGAAGACGGGGGATTTTTTGTAGAGAAACTTCACTGCAAATATAGCCGGCAATTACATAAAAATTAATATTAAGAAACGCAGGCCAATACCCAAAGAAGGGAAAGTCAATGGGACACAGAGTGTAGGTAGAGATATATTTCCTTTTATACGCTTAGTCGGTTGTAGTTAAGTTATCCGTTGTATGTGGCGCAGCTACCAGTTTTTGTTGAAATGAGTGCAGATTATTTTATTTTTCACTACTTGCAAAGTTCACACGAATAACGACGACTTTGTAGTCCCGAATTTTGCGAATATTGTCAGTGCTGAGAGGAAATATATTTATGTTTTGTAGTTTAGAAACATGGGTGACAGATTCATAAAAATTACGCAGCCAGAGGAATGGCCGTGTAATTTTTTATGCAACTCGAAGGCAAAGGGAATCAGCAGAAAATATTCAAAAAATTTGTAGTCTTTCTTTACCAATACATTATTAACAAGTTGTTGTAAAACTAAATCACTATATGCTGTTTGCTGAACATTTGATTTTCTGAAATAGTTCAAGCAATACCTAGTAAAAAAGACAAATTCAAGCCTCAAACCAATTTAAAGTTGGTACAACAGTTTAGCAATCATTTGTTTATACTTATAGCTTTTATAAGTGAACGTTAATAATTTTTTATCTGATTTCAAAATTAAAAATTTATGTGTTAAAATGTAATTACCTTCTTCATCCATACTATCTTCATAAGAACTATCAAGAGCAGATTCGTCTCGTTTATTCTTTTTTATCATTTGTTCTATATGCGTTTTAGAATCCAAGTGGGCGATGACATCTTCAAAGACGTATGGGACAACATCATTACAAACGCAACACAGCATATTTTCGTAACTGTTAAAGAAGTGTATTTGCTGTGCTTGATAATGAATCGCCAGAGATGAGAAAATATTGTGATAAATAGACAGCAGCAGTAACTTTTCTGAATGATTTCTATTATTAATGTGTTCAGTACAATTCACGTGATCTACATTATCCACTGTAGAGCGACAAAGTAAGCAAAATAATGTTCCATTTCTATGTTGTAAACACATGTACTCATTGCCGATATACTGAACAACATACTGCCTAAGGTTTGAGTAAATTGTGTCCAAGATAGAGACGTCATACATTGTATTTTTTTCTGAATTCTCTGAAAAGACAGACATGTATATTAGTAACCAATACATGAAATGAATAGAAAATACCATAGAACAGAATACAAAACAAAAGCATACGTTGTTGTTATTAGAGCAGTCACGTTTGTCAGCACAGCAGGTTCGTAATGAATACGTACCGAATATTAACAGCAACTCATCTAAGATCTATTGTTCTGCTCAGTTATATACTTGTTAGATACGTACTTACTACATAGGATTGACCGCTGTAGTTATTAATGTTAAAAGTAATTTAATAGACATTTGTGTTGAATGAGTAATTGCAGACTAAGTTAGTCTGCAGCACTGACGTGAGGGGATGGAGTGATGTATCGCAATAAAAAATGATATTCGAGAAGTCTACTTTGCAATGGAAGGTTCTCAATCGGAAAATTCAGAAAAATTTGAAACTTTGCGTGCGAGTAGTTCGCCTTAGTGCATGCTCAAAACTATTTTTTTTTAGTGCGGAATAACATTTTAGGGGCGCTCCTGTCCTTCGTTAGAAAGATTTTCGGATTTTAGCGTATATCTCCGTAAAAATAGATGCTATATTAGGGTTATATATCAAAATATTTGTTTTTGAATGCTCTATCAGGTATGTAAAAGTTGCTCTTCATTGTAATTTGCAAATCAAAAGTTTACCCATACCCCGGCGCACTATTACAATTTCGATTTCATACAACGAAATAGCATTTAAAATAGCGGTAAATATATACATTTATTTAAATCAAATAAATTTATAGTAAGAAAATATTGTAAAGTAGTACTATATGAGTACTGATGGGTGTAACTATTATAGTCTGTACCACGAACAGATAGACTAATAAATATGCGTGATCGGCATGAATCGTTTTTTGATTGGTTAAACCCATATAAACATTGCGAAGTTAAAGCCTTGTTCACATACAAGCGTTACATGAGTTGTAGGTGAGTTTGTTTTGAACAAGTTTGAGGTTATATTACAGCTTCTGTCATTATTTATTTATCTGATTATTAGTAGCGTTTATATTGGGTCTGGGAAAAAGTTCGTGGCGTTTTTTCAGTAAAATTCAACTGGTCCCCGCATGGCGCGTGGACGAATTCATTTAAACCGAATATGCTCCATTATTATCGACAATGTTTCGCCATTTTTTTGGTAGATCCATGATTCCATCGGTGAAAAACTTCTGTGGTTTCTGGTCGAAAAACTGAATCAAATAGTTTTCACAGGCTTCTTTTGATACCAACTTAATTCCATTGAGAGAGTTCTGCAGAGATCGAAACAGATGATAGTCAGAGGGTGCTATATCCAGACTGTAAGGTGGGTGCATCAAAACTTCCCAACCAAACTCTCTCAATTTTTGACGGGTCATCAAAGAAGTGTGTGGTCAGGCGTTGTCATGATGGAAGACAACACCTTTCCTATTAATCAATTCTGGCCGTTTTCTTTCAATCGCCTGGCGTAATCTCTCTAGTTGTGCACAGTAGAGTTGAGAATCAATCGTCTGACCAGTTGGAAGTAGCTCGTAGTGGACGATTCCCCTCCAGTCCCACCATACACACAGCATCACTTTTTTTGGCGTCAATGTTGGCTTAGCGAACGCTTGTGACGGCTCACCATCCTTTATCCACGATCTTTTACGCTTCCGATTATCGTACGTAATCCATTTTTCATCTCCGGTTATTAAACGTTTCAGAAACGGCTCGATTTCATTCCGTTTCAGCAGCGCATCGCAGATGTTAATTCGGTCCATCATGTTTTTCACGCTCAACTCATGAGGAACCCATACGTCAAGCTTTTTTTTGTAACCAGCTTTGTGTAAATGGTTCAAAACAGTTTTGTGGTCAATGCCTAGCTCCATGCCAATATCGACACTGCTGATATGCTTATCTTGTTGGACTTTTTCAAGAATTTCATCAGATTTTTCAGTGATTGGACGACCGGAGCGTGACTCATCTTTCACATTGAAATTTCCAGAACGAAAGCGAGCGAACCATTTCCGCGCAACAGATTTCGATAAAGTACCTTCACCGTACACAGCACAAATTTTATCACAAGCCTGCGCAGCGTTCTTCCCCTTATCATAATAATATTGCAGAATATAGCGAAATTTCTCATTATTCTTCTCCATTTTCAAGTGCGAATAACTTTCCAACCACTGCACCGATTACAATGTTTCTACGCTCAAACTAACGTTCGGAAGGTCATCTAAAAAACGAGCCGTCGGTGGTGTCGCTGTGACTTGTTGTTCTTTAGTTATCGGCAACCAATGCCATCTATCGGGAAAAACGCCACGAACTTTTTCCCAGACCCAATATTTTGTAAATGTCTCAGGACATTGAAAAGTATAAAAAAGTGTGCATGTGAAGTAAAGAAAATAATTAAATTAATTTCATAGAAGGATAATTTCTTGCAGTTTTAGAGAACGCGCATTTGTTACGTATAATTGTAAGGATGTCGAAGTCGCCATTAAGAAAGCGGAAGAGAGGCTATTTTAACGTGACTATAGAAGTAGTAGCAGTCGACGGACAGATATGGAACGATCGTTTTCTATGGATAAGTACATCTTTTCAAGGCGGCGTACGACACCGAGTGAAACGCTATTGGAAACATACATAAGTATACGCCAGGAGAGTTGGCGAGTGCGGGGGTAAGTTCGTACAGCATTAGAAGTTGTGGAAAGTCATGCAATAGGTTTAATATAAAGTTTCAAGACACCAAAGGCGGCACAGACTACTGCTGTTAATAAAATTGCGTGTACGTTTCTAAAAACGACTACGGTGCAACCTCACCACTCCCCATCTCTAACGGCGATTACTGTACCAGACACTGTAGTTGTATAGCTGGATTCACTGAGATGGATAATGTTTCGCAGAAGTGTTTCACAATTTTTTACATATTAAAATTTAATGGTGTCTAATATATCATCAATATAGTTACTTCTATTTATTACATATGAGTAACAAAAAGATCTTGTTTAACCCTAATCGCACTACGTGATTTTATGAAGAATCATACCACGATGTGACTTAGTCGCTTATGAAAACCATGGGAATAATTAAAATATTGTTTCTCTTTATAGTTTAAACTCAGTTATTTACCCAAACAAGCTATACAAAGGGTACTAGGAAAGTTTTGCAATACAACTTGGTTTATTTAATTTTTTCAAAGTAATTTCCTCTACACTCAATACATCTCTCCATCCTCCGAAACCAATCTTTAAACCAGTTCTGCCAAGTTTCATCAGGGAGTAAAGCACACTCGTTGTCCCATGCCCGCAGAAGGTCCTCATCACTGGAAAACCGCCTCCCTTTTAGCTTCATCTTCACATACGGGAACAGTGCAAAGTCGCAGGGAGTAAAATCTGGACTGTAAAAAATAAATAAATATAAATATTCGACGCAAGCTTTGGCGCGGTGAACTGGAGCATTATCGTGATGGAGGAACCAAGTGTCCATTCTTTACTTTGGTCGCAGGTTCTTCGTAGATTCAATGACTTTAGGCAGGCGCTGTTCAGTATACCACTTAGCTGTGACTGTCTTGTGTATGTCCAAAACGACGCGTTTCACAATTCCACTCGATTTGAAAAATACAGCTATCATTTTCTTCTTTACACATCGGGATTTTCTGACAACTACGGGTGTGTCCTCATCAGCAAAGACCCAGACTTTGTTTTGAGCTTTGGCCGGCACATCGTAATAGTACAACCAAATCTCGTCACCTGTCACGATGTTGTTCACATACCGAGATTGTCCCTTATTAAACTTTTTTAGCATCTCCCAGCACCAAGTCACACGTCGTGTCATCTGCTCTTCAGTCCGTCGATGCGGCACCCAGCAAAGTTTCTTCACATACAAATGGTCATGCAGAATCGAACGAATTGTTGGTGCATTTAGGCCTGAAGTACCCTCTATCTGTTGGTAGGTCACTCATCATTTTCCTCACAGTAGTAACGTTTTCCTCCGTATCTGACGTTCGTGGCCTTCCTGGCCTCTCAGCATCCTCTACAGTTAAATTTCCGCTTTGGAATTCTCTATACCACCTGAATATCGTTGTGCGAGGTGGACAAACTTCACCTAGTGCAAGAGTCATTTCTTCGAAGTACTGGTCTATGTTTAAACCACGCACGAAATTATAACGCAAAACTGCTCTTACCTCATTTCGTGACCACGATGCCAACGCAAGCACTTTACACTCTTACTGCTAATGAATAACCCGTTGAACCCATCGACATGGCGCGGCGGCTACTACGCACGTATGAACATATATCAACATGCAGCAAAAAGCAGCTTCCTACGATTCATTGTTGCGTCATATTGCAAAACCTTCCTAGTATCCTTTGTATATATATAAACGTAAAATATTATACATAGTCCATATATTTTTTTATTTCGAATTATATAAAAAAATTATATTCAAAAGACAAGTAAAAAATTTATTGGTTGATGCAATTTCTGCATATGATAATCTTTGTCGAGTGTTCGGTGCACATATTTTTTTTGCGTAAACTACACTTCTTTGGCACCCTGCTTTTTTTAGATGGGCACAGGTGGCAGTGACACCGAATGTCGCTTTTAGTTGATGTACCATCTAGCTGGAGATCAACTTTCTTGCTAGTGGATGCGTGGTCAAGCACTTCATTTATACCTGCAACACCAGAGTATGTATGGTTCTACCCTGTCCCGAGTCAAACTTTTTAGGAACAACTTGCGTCGTAGTTTTGATTTCTAACGATTTCAATTTGGATAGAAATTAAGCCAAATGACTTTCGCTGCTATTACACGCACGTCAACTAAATTATAAAATAGGACAACTGGCCACCTAATAGTTTTATGTCTTATAGAAAGTGAATCCGCCATTTGATCCAAAACATCAACTCCTCCTTCTGTTGTTATAAAATGTGTGGATTTTAGATTTGTTTTTGTTATTCACATCAATTTCTGCATCGTAGTGTAATTTTGATAATAAAAGGATGGTCTTATTTTTTTGGTACATAGCTTACTAACGTAATATTTTTTCGGAAGCCAAATATGTTGCTTTCCACTTGTCGCTGTCTGTGTGGTAAAAATGTGGACGGAATGCATCTCTTATTTTCCGAGATCCAACGGACGTCAACTCCATTTTCAATGAACTATAGGCCAGTTCATAACTCGTAAAAAAATGATCAAATGCGATACTGCGGTTACTGTTTTCAAATGGTATGCACAGCTCCTCAACGCATCTCTATCCAAAATTTAGTCCTCAATTGTCTCTCCTGTCCAAGACATGGGGTTCCTTTCAATGGATAGCTATTGCTGCTGTCGTACATCCAAAAAAATTTAGTCCCGTACAAATCCAGTTTTGATGGTATGTATTGTAAAAATGATACACGTCTGGTATAAGGGACTAGCTGTTCATCAATCGTCAAAGTTGGTGCAGGGATATAGTGTTTCAATAAATTTTTGTTGGCTATTTCCTAAATATCTTGAAATGGTGCAAACTTATCACGTTCTCTATTGGCTGACTGTGTGCTCTTATCGTTGAATCTCAAATGGCGGCGCAAATTTGCCGTGCCAGGTTTCTAAAATTCACTTATGCCTTCCTTTTTAGGCCCGTATTTATAAAAGGGCAAATGAAAGCTTATATTTCGATTGGATTTATTTCTTTCTATTTACCAGAAGCCACTCTATGTCCCCATGTTGGTGTATTTGACAATAATGTTGATAATTTTTTTAATGAAAAGCGTCTACCGTTCAGTTAATGAGTTTGCGTGGTGGTAACTATACCTTATGAATACCTCCTCTAATGTAATGGGTCGAATGTTGCTGAGTGTTTGGTGTGCTTGTCTAGTCCGTGCCGTCTTTTCCAAGGTAGATTGTAGGTTATTAATCACATCCATCACTACCACTTAAAGAAAGCTAATCATTAATATCGGAAATATTTTCTGCAGCATTTACTTCGCTTTCTGAACAGTCACTTTCATTGTCTTCCAAATTAGACTCATTATCATCGGTGTCACTGAGTTTATCCATATCACGACGAATTTCTTCCTCAGTCAAAAATATAGTCTTTTGTTTAGCCATTTATATAGAAGGGGCTTATAAGGTGAGTTACCTTTTTTGCGAGACACAATAACGCGGAAAACTAAATAAATCGAAAGATAAAGATGCAACTTATTATCACAACGAACATCAACTAACCATAAGCTTCTTACGTGTTGATTTAATTCAATATATCTTTTGCTTTTGTGTGCTCATACACATATATGTTGCGCATGTACATACATGCAGTGGCAACTATAATAATTCCCATATGATTGTATGCAAGTTAGATCATGTCTCGACAAGTATGATTCGCATAAAGGTGCGTTTATAATGTGCATAGTCCACTGCGTAACACAATAATGTACTGTGTGACTGTGAGTAACATACTGGTATAATAATTACGCCAGCAGAAACGAGTGCGTACTCATTGGCGGCGATGATTTATTTCGAAAGTGGTCGGAAATACCTAAAGTTGAGATTCATATGCGTATGGTATGTGTATGAAGGCCGAATTAGATTGATGATGGTGAATTGACGGTATTCTTTGTTATGTTCGGCGAGTGTTAATAGATTTCTTAACTGATTTTCGGCATTAGAATACACTGCCAATATTATGAAATGTAAAAGACATGTCAATAGCAAATAACACGGGTTAAATGCGCAACGTGATGTACAATATCATAAATTTTTATACGACTTTATTTTTATGTTAAGTGCGTGCAACATTCCACAAAATATTGTAGACAATGAAGAATTTCGAAACTTTTGGGGAAGTACGTTCCGGAATGGAGATTACCAACAAAAGGTCAATTACAGTATAATTTTCTTCGGGTGAAAAACACAATTACGGATCAAATAAAGCAGAGTTAAAAGGTCAAAAAATATGGCTGACGGTAGATGAAACAACGCATGCAAGAAATTGCTTTTAAATGACTTAGTGACCACTTTAAAAAGCGGTGAGATTTCCTTGGCTCTTCTTTTACGTAGTAGAATATTACAAAAGATAAACGCACAAAGGATAGTAGAAACTATAAAACATACGTTTGGGAAGTTCAATATATCGGCAACCCAACATGTAATGTTGCTTACAGATGAGGGTTCGACTATATGGTTAAAGCTGGAAAGTTACTAAAACAATCTTATCCTCAATTGCTTCATGTAACCTGTTTGCCCCATGCACGTCATCCTGTAGCAGAATTTATTAGAAACAGTTATCCAAAATCTCTAAAACGCATTCGTGTGTTTAAACACGCTTGTCCGGACATTCCTCAGTCACCACAATTGATATTGACGAGATGGGAAACGTGCCTTAGAGCTGTTTCATATTATGAGAAATTTTTACACATTATTAAACCTTGTATCTTAAATTTAAATCAGGAAGATGCTCAAGTAATTTCAGTAAGTCAGCGGCTGGTTTGAGATACCGAAATTCATACTCAAGTAGAGCAAATTTCCGAAAATTATTCAATTCTTTTAAATACCATTTCTAAATTAGAGAACACCAAGCTGTCATCACATGAAGCGCTAAATCAAAGCCTCGTTAGGAAATCTAACAGATAGTATAGGAATATTAACAACCGATAAATTATGTGAGGTTATAAATAAGCATCCAGATTATCAAACTATAGTGCTTATAGAGTTTAACTGAAAACCAAGAGAGCGAATATGATGCGAGCGTCCCTTTTAAATTCGCGAACATTAGACACAGAACGCTCCTTTTCCAAATACACCAACATATTTTCACGTCGCCGTAGGAGTATGACTAAGTCGGCACTGGAAGGCATACTAATGACACAATACTACAGCGAATTTTTGCGACAGTATACATCAACAACACAAAAAAGAACTAAAATAGTAAGTAATTACTTTTAATATTAATAGCACTCGTTTCTGCAGCCTTAATAATAATACACATTTTGTGGAAAAGGTTAATTTCGATATCATGACTAATTAATTTATGTTTAAAGTTCAAATGTGACTTAAAGACACATCGTGATCCGATTAGGGTTAAACATATAAGTCAAAAGATGTGAAATATGTATACAAACAGGAAAATACAAGCAGTTTACCTACATTAATCGAAAACATATCGTAATTACCTTTTTTAATTGTAATACAGTTCTTGATTAATAGGTTAGAAGGCTCTAACTTTTTTAGTGAACAAAGATATGAGTGTTTTTTCGAGTCCAAGTGCCTTTTGACGTCTTCTGCGGTATACGATGTGAAATCTTTACAAACAATGCACGACATGCCTGTATTATACTGGTAGAATAAAATTTGTCGCATTTGATACCATGGTGCTAGAGTTGAAAATATTTTATGGTAGATGTCGATGAGTAACAAGTTTTTTAAACGATTTTTGTTGTTAATATGATCAATACTGTTCACGTGGCAAACATCGCTGATATCCATATGACATATCAGGCAGTACATTCCATTTAATCTATTTTGCAACAACATGTATTGTTTGTTATGATGCTGGACTACGTATTGTTCAAGTTTGAAGTAAATCGTGTTTAATACCACAGTATCATATATGTTTTTTATGACGGCAGCGTCTAAAAATTATTAAGAAAGTAAATATAAAAATTGTTTAAAAAAAATTGTTGTGAGGTTAAATTATTTTTATTAAGAAATCAGTAAGAGAGCATATTTACTACCACCTGTTGTGGGAATTTTTAAGCATCTGTAGTTGGCAGCACAAGAATTCCGAGATTGGAACACTTTTATTTTATAGTTAGGATTACATTTCCGCAAAGTAATCGGTTATAATTACGGGGATATTTACAAACCGTGCATGAGCGGCGGGCACGGATGTGTCCGGTTAGTCAAGGCCGTCACCGACGTATATTGGGCGTTGTAGAATGTGTGTAGATAACGATCAATATTTGATATGGCACTGTAATTATAAGTGTAAGACAGAATAATAATAGGCTGCTGTGCGTGGACTGTGTAAATAAATTTATCAGACAATTCCCAGACTTAAAATACAGTGGTACTAAAGCAAATTGTTTAGTGTCGCACATCATTTTTCTGTCGGAAGAAAATAGGACTGCTTTAGAACGTAAGCACTTATACAAAATGTCATCCGACATCTCAGGAGTTTGATACACAACTTATATGTTAACGGCTTGTAACCTACCTTTTAGGATAGTAGAGAATGAACCGTTCTATTTGTGACGGAGTACACACAATTCATACTACGCGTAACTACATATGTACATCGGTGACGGAGGATACCGGAGATATCCGTACCAACTTGGCCCGCCGCCCATGCATGAATGCTTTAGTCATAGTATGTTCTCGCTAATTCATTAATTCGTTACGCTTTACGCTATTCCCCTCAAGTCATTCACATTCAATATCTGTTAAACTAGATATCGTCGTTGTAGATAATTGCATAAAAGAATATCGAGTTACTGAATTGTAATAATAGAATTGTTATCTTTTTGGCGTTATTTTATGAAAATGAATAAATTGCAATACATTACATTGCGATGATCACGTAAAGCCTAATGAAATTATTAATAAAAGACAAATAGTAAATAAAAATTGGTAATTCTTGCTAAGCCATAGTTGATTAAAATCAGAAACTAATTAAAAATCTCAGCGCTGGAGAAGGATTCGAACCTCTATCTGCCGTTTGCTAGACAGTTGCCTTCTAATTAGGTCACCGGGCGTGATTTTAATCAAAATAGCTTACCAGAAAATAATAACAAATTTAATCGCACCACATGAAAGCTTAATGTTACTAGGAAATAAAATCGATGCTTCAGTTTTACTACAAAAGTCTATTTGCAGAACAAAAACTACATACACTAACAAAACTTAAACATAAAAGGTACGAAGATGGATGAAATATAAACTGGAATTTTTATTTTATTTTCCGATTCATTAAGGTATTTCAAATATAAAATTAATAACGTTATTAACGTTAACACGCAATTTCCTGATTTAAAAATACATTTTTGCCAAAGCATAAGAAGTTTTCTTACGCCACTGTCATAAAAAGAAGTTGATTGTGACTGTACGAACGCTTCGACAGCAACATTGTCCTCCGATCTCTGCCATTCAAGTTCTTCTTTTAGTGGACTAATCAAATGATAAAACCAATGTTATAATTCGGGACTGTGGGAAGGGTGTTCCAGTTGCAACTTTTGATTTTCGTCAAGAAGGCAATGCACCTACCTTGCAGACGCTTATCGAAATCCGAGATCGTTAGTAATGATTGCTTGAGCACTGCCACAACTTATTCCGTTCTTAGAAACAATTTCTGCAACAATTTATTCAAGGTTGTTCTCGAGAAATTGATAAACAGTCGGAATCTTTTTCTTACTTACATTAGTCCACAAGCGACGCACTCTCGTACTCGTACACTCGTGTCTGTATGGGAATTGGACGACAGCACCTGTTTCTCTGAAATTGCGATACAGACTAAAGAAGTGGCAGTGCGTAGCTAGTGTTGAGGTTATGACCTGCATATATTCCGCATCTATTCAGTACGTGGAGCGTAAAATAAAAATTCCAATTTACATTTGATTCACCTTCATAGAAATATTTAAATGTTAATATAAAGTATATTTTACTTTCATCAATACGGTCATACGGTCTATTAATTGTTGAAGATAGTTTTGCTCTGTATTATTCCAAGTGTTTTGTGAGGCAGTCCAAAGAGTAGCCTTGCTGCCGGGTAAAGTTTTACGTATTTCACGATCCAAATAATCCCATAACAATTCGATAAAGCTACAGTCTGAATTAACCAATTAAGGTTAATATAACCCCTTTTCACAATAATTTTCGTATTCTGTATACGTATGTCGAGAATTAAGTTGTCATCATCAGCAGATAATTAATCACAGGGTCTCACCTGGAACCACGGAAAATTCCGCACATAAACAGTGTGTTTGGTTGTTGACAGTGACGCAAGTCGAGAGCCAAACACACTTGCTTGTTTGGCTGTCGACGGTGTAAGTCTAGTGCGGACTTTGTGTTTGTGCGGATTTTGCCGTGGTTCCGAAAATTATTGCGAAAAGGAGTTATATATATTAACCTTGATTCATTTGATCACTCATAGTCTCCATCGAAATTTACCTTCAATCTAAACTTGAAGGAGCCATGTCATTAAACTCAGAACTACTGCCTCAAAAAAGTTTTTTATTAATTTGGCATTTTGTTTGGGGTAGCTGTCTTGTTGATAAACGAGCTCCTTTTAGATTATGATCAATGACGAATCAAAAGTAGAGGAGATAAGAGAAAAGGTTGTTTGTGACGCGACGAAACAATATTGTGAAGTCGACGCGGTGAAAACTGTAAATCATCTACCGTTCGTCATAGTCTGGTTCCGGAAAACGTTAGGTCTCGAACCTTTGTATGTATTACTGCCAAGGCACAGTGGAACAAAGACAATATAAGCACGTGTTGGAGGATGTCCTGCTCCCATATTTAGACGAACTATACAAAGGTGTAATTATAAAATATTAGTAAATTCTTCAAAAACATTACTTTTGTACTACTTACAATAAATATTTTTGCTAAACTTATTTTGTTTTGCTATACAACGAAAACCGTTATATCGGGTCGTTCGGAAAGTAATTGCGTTTTTTTCCCCAATAAATGACTTTCTTGTATTTGTCATACCCAACTTCATGCTGAAGCCAATTTTTTATTACATATTTTAATAGTTAACAAAGTAAGGATTATTTGTGAAAAAGTTTTTTAAATTTCGACTAATAGTTTTTGTGTGGCGCCTTTCAGAAATGGAAAATCAAAAGCAGCATTTTCGGTATATTTTACTTTATTAATATCGAAAAGGTAAAAATGCTGTTCAACCGAGGGAAAAGTTATGCGCTGTGTATGAAGAAGATATGCTTTCAGAACGTCAGTGCCAAATTGGTTTAAAAAATTTCTTTGCGGAAATTTCGATCTTGAAGACGCACAGCGTTCTGGAAGGCCAGTCGAAGCTGATGAGGATAAAATAAAGGCCTTGATTGATGCAAATCGACGAATAACAACACGTTACTTCGCAAAGAAGTTAAATTTGTCAAATTCGACTGTCCATGATCACATCAAACGCCTAGGATTAATTTCAATGCTGGACACATGGGTTCCTCATATTCTTACAGAAAGAAATTTGCTCCGCCGTATTGACGTCTGCGATATGCTTCTCAGACGTCAAGAAAATGACCCGTTATTGAAACAAATTGTTACTGGGGATGAGAAATAGGTTGTATACAATGTAAAGCGTAAAAGATCATGGAGCAGCAAAGATGAATCGACTCAAAGCACATCAAAAGCCGATATTCATCAGAAAAAGGTGTCTGTTTGGTGGGATTATAAGGGAATCGTTTACATTGAGCTTTTACCGGACAACACAACAATCAATACTGAAGTGTACTGTCAATAATTGGACAATTTGAATGATGCACTTCAACAGAAAAGACCGGAATTGATCAATAGAAAAGGGGTGGTATTCCATCAGGACAATGCGAGGCCTCATACAAGTTTGGCAACTCGCCAAAAGCTTTTACAGCTCAATTGGGATCCACTGCCGCATCCACCATATTCTCCGGACCTTGCACCTTTGGATTATTATCTATTCCGGTCATTACAAAATTTTCTAGACGGGAAAATTTTCACTTCAAATGAGGACGTTAAAAATACGTCAAATCAGTTTTTTTGCTAGTAAGGACCAGAAATTTTTTGAGAGGGGAATTATGCTGCTCACAGAGAGATGGCAAACAGTGTTAGAGGCAAATGGAGAATACATAATATAATAAAATATGTATTTAAGCACTAAAAAAAATCCCCTTCGATTTTAACCAAAAAAAAACGCAATTACTTTCCGAACGAGCCAATATTTGCAGATGGCGCTAATATTTTCACCAGGGACTGTACATCAAAATTGACAATAGAATGATGATACAAGCTAAGATAACAGCGGTAGAATACATACGGCAATGTAATATATAATAATTAAAAGCTATGAAGGAAACACCAAACAAATCATACTTTATTTTAACGATTTCGAAGCTTCTAAGCTTTTACATCATTTCAGTGGATGGTTGACGTCAAAGAAATCGTACTTACCACGATCCTTGTGCAAGTAGAAGTTTCGTAAACACGTAAAGAATGTAATTGACGTATTAAATACAAAATTTCCACGTTCATACAATACAAACACGAACACAACAGAAAAAAATTGCAAGCATGAATTGTTTCTAATAATAAAGCATCTTACTAACCTGATGTTATCGATGCATAGTTATGCAGGTCGTTTGCTTTTTGTACGATCTGACATTTATTAATTGAACCATCATTCAAAGTTTTATTAGAACTGTTTTTCAATGTTTCATCTACTTTGGAATTTGTAGCTGTAGTCAAATTAGTCATGTCACTTAGAATTGTCGAGTATACATAATATTTTACGCAATTTGGTTCTTGTGTAAAGCAATAACTATTATCGAAACCTTCCAATTCATTTGCTAGCGTTATATTAGTTTCTTGATTACGTGGTTCGTGCGCAGCTTTCTTCGTCGCGTTTTTCCTTCTTGTAGGAGTAGGAGCACATTCATCTAATGGTGTAGAAGATGAAATGTAATAATTTACGTAATTAATTTCTTGCGAAAGTTGGTAATTTTCAGTCCAAGATGAATTTTTTAAAGTAACAACTTCAAGTTTTTCTTTATGTTCTGCACCACTGTTTAGAAATTTTAAACACTTATTTGAATTATTAGCCGCCAATGCAGACTGTTTTCCTATATTTCCTCCTGAAGTTTTAATTGCTAAAAAGTAAATATTTTCAAGTATCTACTTTCAGTTGTAAACGTACCATTTTATTGTTAAATATGATAGGTTAATGTATACCAAATAAATGATATTATTTAATGTTTTCAAGTGAAAAGAAAATTACTATTCAATTTTTTTAATACGTCAGGGGTCTCAGAATCGATTCCCAGAGTTCGCTCTGGGCTGGTTTTCCCTTCTCGTGTAAGTGCATGCTTATGACTTATAATAGGCTTTAACTTGTGTGTGTGTTATAATCCTCGGCACCGCGTATATAACTATTATTATCCTAACTACCACCAGGTATCTCTTATTAACAATAGGGATATTTACGAGTAATGTGAAGGGGTACTTTTTTTTACCTGCCTTTCATCACTGTGTATCTATCGTTGCAAGCGTTAAGCAAGTTTTGTAATAGTTGCAGATATTCCTTAAATATTTATTTATTTTATGTTTTGACATTTAGAGTTATGAATACAGTGTTCAATTTTGAACAATAGGAAAACGCAAAGACATTCCAAATGAAGAAAAAAGTCGCAATAGAGAATTTATTAAAAACTGGAAACGTTTCTCATCGGGGAAATAGCAACGAGAGAATGTGTTTACCCTCATACTCTGGACAGGGTAGCGAAATTAGTTCAAGAAAACTTATCCTCCACGTCGGCCAAATGTAATAGTTACCGATGCATTAGAAAATCCACAAAATTATATTATTATATAAAGTTTGAAAAATCGATAACGACCTCTTCTAAATAGAAATTTGTAGTCGGTACGAGGTTACATTGTTAGAATAAAGCCCTCACGGTTGATGACCGGAAAAAGGTATGCATGTATCATTAATTACATTGAAATATTTAAAATTTTACACATTATTGTAAATTTGGATGTTAATCGAAAATATCTTGTTTAAAGGCGTGTTTAGTAATCAATCGCGGTGAGAGGTGATTGGCTCGCTTCGTTAGGAGGGGGCTGTCTGAACATTTTCATGAAAGCGACGCCGGTAAAACCGTCTAACATCCCCCAGCTTCGATGATTTGGTTCTGCATATCAGAAAAGGGGACTTGAACCTGATCATTTCGTTACTGAAACGATAACAGGTTCAACATTAAGTGGTGGAATCAGTTTTGATTCCATAAGTATATAGATTTTTTAGATTCTAGAAATGTTGCTTACACACAATATGGGTCACCATGTCACAGGACAAAACTTTATTTCCCGAAAGAATATTGCTGTGGCTATGTAATTCTCCAGACCTAAACCCAATTGAAAAAGCCTGAAGTGGCCTAAAACAGATTATTTATTCGTTTCGAAATCCGAATTAGATATACTAAGAAAAAATATAGATAAATAAAGAACAAACATTAAGTTCTGTACTAAAAACTATTTCCAAAATCGCACCAAATGCTAAAGATCGCCTATGGAGATAATTATTTGTCATAAACACAAATTTTTGAGAAGCATCCAGGATTCAAACAACACAGAGAGGCTGTAAATGATGACAAATGTTTAGGTTGATCAATGGAAACGATAACCTAGAAAGGTGAGTGATTCTGTGAAGATTTAAAAGAATCTTCGACAAAAACAAAACACTCGCCACTTTTAATTGTTAAAATCTTCATTGTAATCAAGATACCCCCAAGGTTCGTTTGGCATAACCAATTCAAATTTTTGTTGATACTTTTTGTAATTGCCGCTTAAAATTTTTCGTTTTATATTCGGTTCCGGTCATCCATAAATGAAGCTTGGGAAAGAGAAAGAACCACATAAATTATTATTCAAATTAAAAAAAGTAATAAAGTAAGCCACCTTTTTTTAATTTGAGGTGAATCTGACTTTGAAAAAATTAAAATATCTTCAGAATTATTGAAACTCCGGACAACAATAACAAACTAGCGACTTTTGAAAAGTCGAATATCATTTATAAAAAGTATGAGCTGTTCTATTTAAAACAAACAAACTTTGCCGAGCTTCTGATAGATAGTATAATATTAAATAATTAAGGGACCCGACTTCGATCCTCGAAGAATTCCAAATATCATAAATATCAAATAATTTAGGGACCCGAATTCGATCCTTGAAGAACTCCAAATGAAGAAACAAATAATTACATGGTTGCGATAAATATCACATCGACTGAGGTTAAGTGCTTATTATTTATTTGATAAAGGCAATTATTGATTCGCAAAAAAAAATAATTTTTCCGAAAAAAAAAAAAGAAATTCTAAAAAGTGCAAAACTAGCAGTGGTAAAAAAAAAGCGATAATATTAACATTAACATACGTCTCTGAAGGATGGATTACCACAGGAAAAGATAGTAAATTGAATGCTGTATGAGATTATTGTGGAAGGTACAGGGAAATCAAAATAGGGTAAGATGAGAAATGAGACACGTAGGAAGTAGTTAGTAATAGCAATTAACGATGGCAATAGCATGTGTGTAGAATGTCGGAGAGACACACACGAAAGGTACTGAAAGGCAGGTCAGAAATGAGATACGAAAAACGAACACCAAAAAAATTATAACAGAAAAAGATATAGTGTGGAGGAAGGTAGCACAAGGTAGGAATATTTGGAAGGATAGTTATAAAGGGAAAAAACTTAACTCTATCAATATTTCGACACCCAGCGGTAGGTCGATTCAGAATTAAGTAAGATGGGTGAATCATGCACTTTCCGGAAATAAAAATTTTTGAAGTGAGAAACTTTGCAACACTGTAGTGATTAAATTTAGATTTTAATTGGTATTTTTCCTTCGTCATCAAATTTAGAATAATTATAGTTTATTATTAAATGCAAAAAATAAAGCTTGGTAAAGCCTCCGGGAAAGATAACATCATACCGGAAATGATAAAATATATGAGAACGGATGGAGTAAACATGTTTAGGGAATTAATGAATGATATATTAAGGAATGCAAAAACACCAAAGGATTGGACAATAGACATATTGCCAATATATAAAAAGGGCGATAGAAAGAACAACAATAACACTTTCTAGTGTCCTGGGGAAGATATTCGCAAGAGTAGCAGAATAATGACTAAGAAATAAAACAAGACCTTATTTTTACAATCAGACAAATAAGTGAAAAAACAATCAATAAAAACAGGGAAATGCACGTTTTATAGACATGGGGAAAACCTTTGATAGAATATGGAGAGAAAACGTATAGGGGGAGCCAAGGAAAAGAGGAATAAGTAGAAGCACTATAAAAGTAATAAGTGATATATACGAGGGAGCGTTTTTATATTCGCGGAATGGGGGACAAGGGGTGGAAATTAAAAAACCAAATTATTTTTCTTTTTCAATATATTCACCTGCAAGACGGATACATTTTTCACATCTTTGAATTAATTTATTTATACCCTCATAAAAAAATGATTTCTCTTTATCTGCAAAATACGCCGAAACTGCCTCCTTGACTTCATCATCGGCAGTAAATTTTTTACCCCGCAGCTCTTTTTTCATTTTCGGAAACAGGTAATAATCACTCGGGGCCAGGTCTGGGCTGTAGGGTGGGTGATTCACAATTTCGAAGCCCACCTTATGCAGGGCAGCTAACGCAACGCGGCTCTTGTGGACGGGCGCGTTGTCGTGCAAAAGCAGAATATCTTTTGTCAATTTTCCCCGTCTTTTCTCTTTAATGGCTTCTTTTAGTCGCTCTAATATTGAAGCGTAATATTCTCCGGTTATAGAAACACCTTTATCTTTATAATCAATCAACAATATTCCTTCCGAGTCCCAAAATACCGTTGCCATGAGTTTCCCAGCTGATTGTGACACTTTAAATTTCTTGGGAGGTGCTGTGCCCTTTTTATGCCACTGCATGGAGTCTTGTTTGGGCTCGGGTTCATAATGATGAACCCAAGTTTCGTTTCCAGTAACAATTCCACTCAATACACTATCCTTGTCTTCATTACAGAGGTCCAAAAATGCACGCGAACACTCTACGCGCTGTTGTTTTTGCGGCGGCGTGAGCATTCTCGGCACCCATCTTGCGCTGACCTTAGACATGCCGAGATGATCGTGTAGGATTTTAAAAATTGTTGTATCGGATACTCCAACCATTTCTGCGAGTTGTTTCTTCTTTAGTCGAGCATCTTCGAGAACAATTTGTTCAACTTTTTGGATAAGTGCTGGCGTGGTCACCTCAATGCTCCTGCCCGGCCTCGGGTCGTCTTCAAGGGATTCCCTTCCTTGTTTAAATAAACTATGCCACTTGTACACCATGGTTTTTCCTGGATAAGAGTCGCCGTAAACCAATGACATCTCATTCATTATGGTCGCGACTGATTTTCCTTGCCTGGTAAGGAACTTTATAACGGCACGATATTCGATTTTTTCCATATTTCACTTTTCACTCCTGATTATGTTACTTGGTTGACGATAGCTCAAAGACTAACTGTCTAATAACAATGAAACTTCGTATTTATACTAATCATGAGTCGCTGCACAGGCCACGCCCCCAATGCGCCTACTCACCCCTCTACAACCCGCTCATTCCGCGAATATAAAAACGCTCCCTCGTATAAAGGAAATACGAATATAATTAGAACAAACAATGAAGAATCAGGAGAATTTAAAACAAGGTAAGGAGTTACACAAGAATGCGCCCTGAAGCCATTCCTATTCTCAACAGCACTGGATGATGCAATGAATGAATGTCAAGGGTAAGAAGAAGAAATTGACATTAGGCTGCTGGCAAATGAGAATAACATAACTGAATAAACTAATGTATGTAGACGACTTGGCGCTGATAGCTGAGGAGAATTCACAATACCATCTGGGAGTAATGGAGGAAAAATTAGTGACGATAAACATGAAAATCAATATACAAAAAACAAAAACTATGATAATATCAAAAGGAAAACACACAAAATCAAGTTAGCTGGAAAACAAATTGAACAAGTGGACCATTTCAAATATCTCGGGGTGCAATTGTAGAAGAGAACGGGAAATAAATGAAGGAATGGGAAAAGCAGTTAGTATATTTAATATAATGAAGATGCCGTTCCTAGAGAAAAAGGAAGTACCGAAAGAGATAAAATCTGAAGTAGTGAAAAGAGTGGTTAGGCCAACACTTATGTACAACAACGAATCATGGATTTAAACGCAAAGACAAGAATCGCGAGTCAATGCAATGGAAATGAAGTTTCTGAGGAGAATAGAAAATAAAAGTAGAAGAGACAAAATAAGAAATGGGATATTCAGAGAAAAGCTACAAGAAGAACCTGCCCACAAAGAAATTATAGAGGGACAACTCAGATGATTGGAACACGTGTGTCGAAGGCACAATGACAGGCTCACAAAAATAGTGATTGAAATGCGGGAGTAGGGGAAAATATGAGGGGAAGACCAAGAACAAGATGGATAAATAAAATGAGAGAAGAGGTGCAAAGAAAGGAAATGGCATGGGACGAAATACGAACCTTGAGAAGAGTGGTTAGGTCAACACTTACGTACAACAGCGAATCATGGATTTTAATGCAATGACAAGAATCACGAATCAATGCAATGGAAATGAAGTTTCTGAGGAGAATAGAAAATAGTTTAGAAGAGACAAAATAAGAAATCAGACATTCAGACAAAAGCTACAAGGAGAACCTATCAACCAAGAAATTATAGAGGGACAACTCAGATGGTTGGGACATATGTGTCGAAGGCACAATGGTAGGCTCACAAAAATAGTGTTTGCAATGCGGGAGTAGGGGAAAAATAGGAGAGGAAGACCGAGAAGAAGATGGATAGACAAAATAAGAGAAAATGTGGAAAGGGCGGGAATGGCATGGGGCGAAATACGAACACAATATAAAACTCAACTCCACAAGCCTTAGACCTAGCGGTACAAAGGCTTAGAACTAAGTAAGTATTATGGAATGCTATGACTTGAATTATTTGCAAAACACGAAAAAATTCATAATAAAATAGCGACATACCTTCATTACTAGAACCACCATTGTGGGACATACTGATTATACTTCTTGATGAATCTCTGGCTTTTTTTCTTACAAGTTTTCTATGCGTCTCAGATATCAAATGCTGTTCAATGTAAATGTACTGGTCAAAACTCAATCCGCACAATAAACACGTGTGTGCGAAACATTTGGGCTTAAAATAAATTTGTTCCAGTTGAAGTACAGGAGGTAATCGCAAAAATATTCCATGAAAATGTTTGATCATTTTGATATTGATTGGACATTTGCACTTTGTCAAATGACTATCTTCTTTAATATGTTTATAAATATTTTTCAGTTCTTTTCGACAAATTAAACAATAAATAGCGCCATTGCGATGTTGTAAATAAAATAATCTTTGATTGTCTTCTTTTAGTATGTACTGGGTTAGTTTTAAATAAGCTGTATCCAGTACTGTTTGATCGTAAGATCTATTTGGGAACTCTAAAATACGAAATAGGAGGAATTGAATACAGCTATTTGTAAATTAACAAAACAGTACTTAAATGGGATATAAATGATTATTCACTTTTCACTACAGAGAATTGAACGTTTTTGTTTTAAAGATGAATTTAATCAAAAGAGGTGAAAAAATCCCTAACCATATCAACGTTCGTGTTCTGTATACGTATTTTAACAAACGTAGTTGTCGAATGATGATGTGGTAAGGGGTTTTATTTACATTTTTTGATTAATTCGAATCACAATCTCCATTAAAATTTATTTTAAAGATTGATTGTTCATCACTAGCTAAACTCAAAGTTTATTTCTATATCGACTGATACGTGGGCAAGGTGAAAAGTTCTCGGCCTGACAATGAAAGACTGCGATTTAAATTTAAACAATGATTTTATTTTTCTACATAATCTGCCTCGAGTTCAACACACTTGGTCCAGCGTTTTTCTAATATCAATATTCCTTCCCGGAAGTGAGACTCCGGAAGGCTGTCAAAATATTCTTCTACGGTCCTTTCAACTTCTTCGTTGGATGTGAATCGCTTTCCAGAAACAAATTTTTTCAAATTTGGGAATAGATGGAAGTCTGAGGGTGCCAAATCAGGAGAATAGGGAGGATGGCCGAGCAAATCGTACTCCAAATCCCGGAATTTTCCCATCGCCAACGCACCCTTGTGTGCGGGTGCGTTGTCCTGATGAAAAATGATTTTTTTCTTCTTCAAACCAGGCCTCTTCTCGCGAATTTTGGCGTCCAGCTGGTCAAGAAGGTTAAAGTAATATGCGCCTGCAATTGTTCTGCCTTTTTCAAGGTAATCAATTAACAAGATTCCTTTTGCATCCCAAAACACGCTGGCCATAACTTTTTCGGCAGATGCGATCGACTTCGCTTTCTTTGGCGCTGAACCACTTCTTCCACCCATTGCTTCGACTGCTGTTTCGTTTCTGGCGTGTAGTGGTGGACCCATGTCTCATCCATGGTGACAAATCGCCGCACAAAATCAGTCGGATTCTTGTTAAATCGGTCCAAAGAATGCTCCGAAAATCGTTTGCGCATTTGGTTTTGATCGACATTCAGCAAATGCGGCACCCATCTTGCGCAGAGCTTTCTCATCTCTAATTCTTTGTGCAAAATGTTTCGCATCCTTTCTTCTGATATCCCCACAGCCGCAGCTATCTAACTCACTTTCACTCGCCTATCGTCCAACACAATATCATGTACTTTTTCGATGATTTCTGGTGTGGTTGCGGTTTGTGGCCGTCCTTCACGTGGGTCATCTTCGAGGGACGTACGATCACGTTTAAATTCAGCTGCCCACTTTTTAACGGTTGACATCGAAGGAGCAGAGTCCCCGTACACTTTTGTCAACTTCGGATAAATTTCCATAGGGGTTAAACCATCCAAAACAAAGAATTTTATAACAGCATGATATTCAAGTTTATCCATTTAAAAAAATAACACGGACGATGTCTACTACAAAAATTCTTGCAAACAAACTACTTGAGAGAACAAGTTGAAAGTTTTCATATGAACTAAAGACACATGCAGCCACGTAGGAAACATAAATTTCTATTAATTGTAACGCTATCTCTGTGTCAGATCGAGAACTTTTCACCTTGCCCACATATATAACAAAAAATTACAAATAATTGAACAATTTAAAGACATCATCAGAGTTGCTCGAAGTAACGAAAACTTAAAAACAATTGTGATGAGAAATTGTGTTTCCTACGATTAAAAATTAGGCCTCAAGGTAGTGTTGGTGACCACCAGATGACGGAAATCCAAAAAATCTCATTTGAAGAAGAAAGAATCGATGGTTAATGCTCAATATTATCCTAATGTATCGAAACGTTTGATAGTCCGTATTGACACTGAATAATTAAGAACCATTAAGTGAATGAAGTGATATCAACTGAATCTGCAGTTCCAGTAGGCTTTGTTTTCTGTCGCAAAATTTATAACACACAATAAGTAATACTTTACGCAGATTGATAAATAATAATTTTACCAGGTGTACCGGGAACTCATTACCGGTTTTTTTAATAGATGTCGCTAGGCTTAAGTATCCAATGTTATGATTTGACACATATGTCAATTTATCTACTGACATCAAGCTTCAAAGCCATACATGTTATATTTTGCGAAAGTAACATTGCCATAGATTTATACCTCCTTGAAAATGTCGAGTTTCGTATCCGAGAAACTGTATTTGCGGCACGAATTACTTTTCTTATTTAATTAAAAGAAAAAAGCCACTGAAAGTTACGGTGAGCATGCTCCAGCCATAAGAACATGTGTAGTGTGGTTTCGACAGTTCAAAAGTGGCGGTTTCGATGTGTAAGATAGAACGTTCTGGTAGATCGAAAAAGTTTGAAGATGCGAAACTGGAGCAGTAATTGGATGAAGACCTAACCCAAACTCAAAAATAATTAGCAGAAGGGTTAAATGTGGCCCAAGAAACGATTAGCGACCGATTACGAGCAATAGGAAAAATCCGAAAGATGAGAAAGTGGGTGACACATCAATTGAACGGCTGGCAAATGAAACATTGAAAAATCGTCTGTGAAGTGCTGCTTCAAAAGTATGATCGGAAGTCATTTCTGCATCGAATAGTGACGGGTGATGAAAAATGGATTTATAATGTATAAATGATTGTTAAAAGTTCACCTTCAATTAGAACAGTAGAAAGATGGGGTGCTGAATTTAAACGTGGTCATACAAGTCTTGAAGACAATCCACGTGAAGGACGTCCCAAAAATGCATCAAATTGTAGCAAAAATACAGGATATGGTTTTGGAAGATTGTCGATTAACTGAGAGAGATTTAGTAAAAGCCTTAAGGATCTCATTAGACAGTGTGAGCAATATTTTGGCTGAAGTTTTATCTTTCAGAAAGCTGTCTGCAAAATAGGTGTCGAATTCGTTAATAATGGAATAAAACACATTCGAATGCGACTTCCTCAGCAACATTTGAAGCGTTTTGGAAAGAATAAAAACGATTTTGTGTGTCGCTTCATCATATGGATGAGACTTGGGTCTACCACCATGATCCTCAATCGAAATAAGAGGCTAAGGAGTGGTGTGACCCCGGTACTTCGGCTCCGAAGCGAGTTAGAGTCCAGAAATTTGCAAAGGTGCTAGCGTCAGTTTTCCTGGGATGCGAAAGGAAATTTTTTCGTGGATTATCTTCAAATTGGTAAAACAATAAACTCAGATTATTATTGTGACCTTTTCGACCAGCTAGATGTAAAAATTCGTTAGAAAAAAACCTGGTTTACAGAAAAAAAAATCATTTTTCATCAAGACAACGCACCTTCTCACACAGCTCAAATAACAATCGCAAAAATCAGTGAATTAAAGTAGGTATTGTTGCAACATCTGCCCTATTCGTCAGATTTAGCTTCCTCTGACCTCTAGCTGTTCTCACATCTCAAAAAATGCATGAGTGTAAAATGATTTACATCGAACGAAGAGGTAATAGCAGCCGTGAGAGCGTATTTCGACAGTCTACCGGATTCTTACTTCAGGGATAGAATCCATAAATGAGAATATCACTGGAACAAATTCATTGAAGAATAAGGAAGTTATATTGGATAATAAAATGTATTTCAAACATGAAATTGTGTTTTTCTTACCGAACGACAAAACTTATTGAACAATTTGGTATGTGCCTACATCTTTATAAATAAATTATGTAATAATGAATGCTTGAATTGTATGTGTGTGTGTGTGTGTGTGTGTGTGTGTGTGTGTGTGTGTGTGTGTGTGTGTGTGTGTGTGTGTGTGTACGTACACCAGTCTTCTAAATTGCAGAACTGTAGCAACCTAATTTCTACGTCAATTAAAACATAAAGTGCAATTTGCATTGTCTATATGCAAGCAAATTATCTCCTTACTTTAGAGGATTATTACACTGAAATATCTATAGAACGAATTAAAAATTGTAAGTTTAGAAACAACGTACCTTGATCATTAAAACAGTTATCATCTACAGACTTAGTCGCACGTTTCGCTAAGTTTGCACCATTTCTTTTTTTTGATAATCCTCTATGTTGGTCGGATGATACCAAATGATACTCAATGTTTTTATACTTACAACTTAAACTACACTTTAAACACGATAGCTTTTTTTTCTTAGGTCTAAAACAAATTTGTTCCATTTGAAGTACGGGCGATAATTTGCGAAATCTCTCGTGAAAACGCTTAACCATTCCCAAAATGTCTGATCTTTGGGACCTGACTAAATGATTATTCTGCGCAATATGTTCCGTAATATCCGTTAGTGTTCTTCGACATATTAAGCAATATATGATACCATTGCGATTTTGTAAATACAGCAGACTTTCATTGTCTTGTATCACAGTGTATTGGGTTAAATTCAGATAAATTGTATCCAGTACGGTTTGGTCGTATATTTTGCTTGACGATTCTAAAATAGGAAAATATTTTGTCCTAATGTTGATAGCTTGAAAAAGACTTATCTATGGACATACACAAGTTTGACTGTAAATAGTCCTGGTTGTTGAAAATAGAAATTATAGACACTACTAAGGAAAAAAATATTAATTAGTTTTTAGTGCATTTTGCGCTGTTATACTATACAATAGAAAAAATTATTTAATTTGAATAAGTGGGATGTCTTTTAAGTTTTGCATAGTGGGACATAGAGGGCGCCATTAATCAAATGTCAATACTAAAAATTAATCTCCACCTTTAGTTAATCTAAAGTTTTGGTGCGATACGTGTAGTGTTGTAACTACAACGAGCTGTCAAAGTCAAAAAATGGAATTAAACATTTTCGTGGAATAATTTTTTATAATTTTCGAAGGCAATTATCTCAGCAAGAATGCCTCGCTGAGTTGGTTTCTGTTTAGGCAATGAAGCATATCAGTCAACAATTTCTCGTTGGTATGGAGAATTTAAATGTGGATGGATAGCGACGATCCAAAAGCAGGTTCACAAAAAACGCCAGTCATTCAGGAAAACGTAGATGCTGTGAGCAAGATCATCAACGAAGATCAACATGTGATATATCGCCAGATTGAAGCTTTATTGGGGATTTCAAAGACCTCAACTCAAAAAAGTTTGCATAAAGAATTGTGTGTAAAAAAATTAGTTTCCCGTTGGATATAGCATCTGTTGATCGAAGAAGAGAAAGTAGCTAGGGTGAATTGATATCGGAAAACTCTAGATGCCGAAAACACAAACGTGTACAACATTATCAGTGCTGATGAATCTTGGATTTACTCATACGAGCCAGAAAATAAACGCCAGTCGTCTGTTTGGCTGTTCCAAAATGAAGAAAAGCCGACAAAAGTCATCCATTCTGGAAATGTCTCCATAAAAATGGTCGCGACATTTGACTTGAAAGCAGGTTATGTAGCAACAAGTCCTCTACAAAATCAAAGAACTGTTGCTACCGATTGGTATACAACCTTTTCTTTGACGCAAGTCATCGCTGAGCTTCGAAAAACCAACTCCGAACGACATCCTCCGCCAAGACAATGCAAGTTCGCACACACATCACGCAAGAAACATAAATTTTTACCGCAACAAAACGGACCATCCTCCGTATAGTCCGGATCTAAGTCCCAACGACTTCTTTACCTTTTCGAAAATCAAGAACGGACTGCGTGGTCAAGGTTCCAGTCGTGAATAATACTTCGAAAAACAATAAAGTCTTTAAAAACTATCTACTGTTTTATTTCAATTTTATATGCAAAATTTAAGAGACAACCCACGTAATAAAGGGAAAATCTAAATATATTAATGGGTAATGTTAGGAGTTTTAAAACTTATCATTTTCATTTGATTAACGTTCTGATATGTATAGAATAATAAGAATAAAAGATTGTGCAATGCAGCAAACTAAGCTATACATAAGTAAAATTAAACCAGAAAAACGTATTTATCGCCGAAACAGTAACTTTAATTTAAAGGAATTCGAATTCTTATTGTTTAAACGTTCACTTTCATTCAAAAGGCATTTGAATGAAAACCGGTCGAAGTTCATTTTTTTACAGAACTGTACAATTCTTTCTTGCATTATGGCTATACTCAGATTAGATACTTGTTTTGGATAACCTCTTTATTTAGAAAAACTTAAATAATTAACAATAATTATCCTAGAATCCGGTGCTCTGCCTGTGGCACTACACCAGTTGCGTTGGATAACCGAGATCCAAGTTCTGGTTAAATTTGAGGAAATTGATCTTGAGATTGTGAAATTGATAAAATAAATGTATAGGGAGAAGCACATGTACAAACATTCTGGATTAAATTTAAAAGTTACGGAGAAACAAGCGAAGATGAAGTTAGTTATAAAAGTTCAATTGCCCGCAATTAAGATTTAAAAAAATGTGTGTGTGAAGATTTTTATTCAAATTTATTTACGACAGTGTGAACATAGCGCAATGAAATTTGGTAGTAGTAATGTAGCGGTGACACCCTCCTCGAGTCACTGGCAGCGCAGCAACAGGACGAAGTAAGGTGTCTACCAGCCGCTATATGGTTCATGGAGTAAATTTTTGGTTCACAGTATCTGTTACTGTTAATGGTTTTGCACGGTTCGAGAAATTCACAGAGCAGTAACTGTTCCAGGACACAGTGGCCACTGTTTTGCGGGCAAATGACTGGATTTTTAATTTTTCCATAACTGGAGAAGCTGGGCGTTTCCAAATGGACTGTTCTTTCATCTCTACGGTGAAATCCAGTTTCGTCTCCAGCTACGATGTTTTGGTTAAAAGAATTCCCTACCTTGTGGTATTGGGTGAGATGTTGAAAAGAAGCACTCATTCAATTGGTTTTTTGTTCATTAAAGAGCCAAAACTTTGCAAAAGTTTACGCGGCATATGATTCCATGAACAGAACTCTAGTAACTTAAGGAATTTTACGAACTTCAATGCGACGATCTTCCCCAATCAAACGTTCAATAATTTTGCAGTTGTTATTCGTGTGTGAGGTCCTTGGCCCATCTGGTTTCTTCTCCAGTTCATAATTTAGCTTTGTTCGTCCATTTTTAATTTTTTGGCATCAAACGCAGACTTCTTTACGGCTTAGAACATTCAGTCCATACACGTCCTATAGTCTATGATGAATTTGGCTCTGATAAACTCATTTGGTTTGCAGAAATCTGATAACTACGCGCTACCTTGAAATATTTTGCGATTACACATGCCATGTTCGTTTGTTTCCCGGGAGCTAAATTATACACAACGCTCCAGATTACTATTAGTCGCATGAACGTGCCCAGTCATGGATATGGCGCCAATATTGTGCATGCGCAGTTTGTGTAACAGCCACCTGTGCCTTTAATATCGGACACCCCCCTTCGTATGATCTTACAGCAAGTTAAAGAAATTCAAATTGAACGAACATTAGACCATGCTGTATACATGTCTGTTGGTAAAATAAAAGTCAGGATTACTATTTTATGAACATTTTTAGAAACTAAAATTTTGGACAGACGTGCTCAAATGAAAAGATTTTTTGAAATATTAATCGCATGAAATTACCAGGTATTTAAAATTTCTTTTTCAATCTTTTTTACTTCACATGAGAACAGCGAATAAAATTTTGACGTACCTTTACCATAAAATTCACAAATTTCGGTGTCAATTGCGGTTCTTCTTAACATTCTGGCCCTCTTTTTAACAAGTTTTGTCCTTTTTGTTAAATTTTTTGTATGTACCTTGGCTACCAAATGTTCTACGACATCGTAACAGCTACGACAATCTACGCCACATAATATACACATAATTGTGCCTATTGTAGGCTTAAAGTATATTTGTTGCTTTTGCAATAAAGCTGGTAATTGCAGGAATATTTCATGGAAAAATTTGATAATTCCAAAAAGGACTAAATTTTTGCACCTGCACGAATGGTTATTTTCCGCAATATGTTTGGTAATATTCGTAAGTTCTTTTTGGCACAATAAACAATAGATGGTACCATCACGATTTTGAAAATAAAATGACCCTTGATCATTTTCTTTTAGCGTATACTGCGTTAAATTCAAATAGATTGTATTTAGCACGGTTTGATCATAAGATGTGTACAAGAATTCTAAAACAAGAAAATAAATAAAATAAAATATTCGAAATTTGTATAAAGCATGGCTGTTTGGAAACTATATTTATAATAATTATAATTGAAAATGAAATTAAAGCACAAGCCAATAATACAGGACAAAATTTAACTTCAACACATTGGTGAAAACACTTCAGGGCTTTTTCGTGCAGTAAGTGGAACCCTTTCCTCATTGACATCCGCCACAATAAGTAGATGGGTAAATGAATTTAAACGTGGCAGAACAAGCTGTGTTGATGAAGCGCGCTCTGGAGCATCCAAAATCGTGACTTCTAAGGAAATGATTATAAAAATCCATAATATTATTACGCAAGATCGACGACTCAAAGTGAGAGAGATAGTAGAATTGGTAAACATTTCAACAGAACGCGTAGACCACATTTTAACGAAAGAATTGGGCCTTTCCAAGCTTTCGGCAAGATGGGTGCCGCGATTGCTTATGACTGATCAAAAGTTCACTCGTTTGCGCATTTCCAATGAGTGTTTGGACCTTTATAAGCGGAATCTGTTTGATTTTTGTAGGCGATTTGTTACTTGCGATGAAACTTGGATACACTACAGTACACCCGAAACTAAACAACAGTCGAAAGAATGGTTAGAACATGGTTCTACACCTCCAAAGAAAGTGAAAACCACTTTATCGGCAAACAAGCTGATGGCATCAATTTTTTGGGATTCGAAGGGCATTTTGCTCATTGATTACCTTCAGAAAGGTGCCACAATAAACGGACAATATTATGCAGAACTTCTACAAAAATTAAATGTTGAGATTCGTTCTAAACGGCCAGGAATGGCAAAGAAAAAGATTCTGTTTCACCAAGACAACGCTCCCTCGCATACCAGCACAGTTGCGATGTCCAAAATCCACGAGTAGCATTTCCAATTAGTGCGCCTTATTCGCCGGATCTAGCCCCTTCCGACTTCCACCTTTTTCCAAAATTGAAAACGGCACTAGGTGGAAAGAAATTTTCGTCTAACGACGAGCTTATCATCTTCGTAAATGGGTATTTTGCAAGCCTTCCGGAATCGCATTTTAGAGATGGCATAAGGGCATTGGAGCACCGTTGGAATAAATGTATTGCTCTTTTAGGAGAACATATTGAAAAATAAAAATTATTTTGTATTTAAAAAATTCGTTTTTCTTTTTCAATCTCACTACTTGTCAAACTACCCTCGCATGTCCACTCTTAATAACGAAATTATCTCAAATATCTAGCCTCTATGCCTATCGATAAGATTTGGTCTCCTCTTAAATA
Source organism: Dermolepida albohirtum (assembly GCA_031893035.1). Lineage (NCBI taxonomy): Eukaryota > Metazoa > Arthropoda > Insecta > Coleoptera > Scarabaeidae > Dermolepida > Dermolepida albohirtum. Next base: position 148,129 of record JAVIWB010002130.1, on the reverse strand, counting down.
CCATAGATTTATTTGCCTTTATAACAATTGCAGGAATTGGCACATGACATGAAAGTAAATCTTTCCTTTTCTCTACTTTACGATTCGATGCTGTTTTTTCGCATCAGTGCGCGAGAGTTCTGTTTGGAAGGCCTCTCTCAAAACAGTCCACTCTCGTCAACATTGTGAAATCGATGGGGTGTTAATTCTATTTCTGCAACTTTCATTTAAAAAGTCTGCCGAAACTAAATTTTCGTTCCATAGAATAATCGGAAAAATATTTCACCGAAATTTAGGTGGTTTCTATATTACATACCTCTGTACCACGCAACAATCGAGTCCGTAAAAGGAATAAATCGCAAGACATCAAAACAACCGTTTTACAATAAGAATCGGATTGTTCCTTTATCAGTCATACATGCACCGTACATCTGTTTGTATCCATACAGTAATCCAAGTGGTCGTTTTATTTTCAAGAAAATAATTTATTTTTCAGTATTGTTCGGTTTATCGAAATTTTGTTCGAATTAATGAAATAAGAATTTTAATAATGCTTGTTCGCATTGCCGCATGTTCAGACTATCGAGATTACACTGCATTTGTTACGAAAGGTGATATTTAAACGAGGTATAAGAACTTTAATCCATGCATTACCATACACACAGTGCGTTTTTTTCCATTCATGATCTAGCATCGCTCCTTGAATAAGTATGGTTTCACTACGAGGGTAGCCTGAAAAGCTTCCATTCTAAAACAGAGACAAGTGTTTTTTTTTATCAAATTCAGTTTTATTTTTTAACAGGCTCCACGTAAATTTATATACCTTTCCTAGCGACGATCCTATCTCTTGAATCCGTCGAAATAGTCGTTTCGCTCGGAGGATAGTGCCCGGGCGAAACTTTGACTCTAGGAAATAGAGAAAGTCTCCGAGTACCCGATCTGACGAATACCGCCTTTACAGTGGCAGCAATGCCTTTCAGTTTAATTTAAATGAATGCAAAAATGCATTGATTTTCAAGGAGAATATTTTGAAAAGCAAAAAAAACTATTTTTTTTCAAATCAAGTGGACACAGTCACAGCTAAGTGGTATACTAAACAGTGCCTGTCTTAAATCATTGGATCTATGAAGAACTTGCAGCCAAAGTCAAGAATGGACACCTCGTTCCTCCATCACGATAATGATCCAGCTCACCGCGCCAAAGCCTACACCGAATATTTGACCACGACAGGATTGAAACTTCCCGAGGACCCTCCCTACAGCTCATATCTTGCTCCCTAAGACTTTGCACTGTTCCCGCATGTGAAAATAAACCTAAAACGGAGACATTTCCAGTGATGAGAACCTTCTGCGGGCTTAGCACAACGAGTGTGCTTTACTCCCTAATGAAACTTGGCAGAACTGTTTTAAAGATTGGTTTCGGAGGACGGAGAGGTGTATTGAGTGTAGAGGAAATTGGTTTGAAAAAATTAAATAAACAAAGCTGTATTGCAAAACTTTCCTAATACCCTTTGTAGATGCGACCTCCTTTATGAATTTAAGCAAAAGTTTGAACTGTTCAGTTATTTAACTTCACGGTTTCTGTTTCTAGTGACAATGAAAGAATGAAGAAGAAGATAAAAAGATATTCAAGATTTCGCTTTAAGTTTATAAAAGATTCTATTTTATTAATTTAATTTATATATTTCTATTTATTTTTATATTTTTGTAAAAACTAAGTATTTGAAGAAGCTTGCATTATATTAAATATCACTAATATTAAAATACATACCAAATTAGACATCAAGAGGTAAACCGCAGCATCGATGATATTAAAGATACAAGTAACAACATCCATGCAATTCTACTTTTCTGTTACGCAAATTTTCAATAATTTACATGCATGCATACATTTTTATATTAATTCGATTACTTTACCTGCCTACATATTATATTTATTCAATAAGAAACCACAACAACTACGATTAAAACTAATAGAAGTACTAGCATAAAGTAGAATTCTTATGAAAATTATTAAAGTAACTCACCACTCTGCGAAGAATTATCCTCAATGCCAGTTTCTTGCCTACATGGACTGTTCAATAAATTCTCTTCCTTTATTTCTTCAGTTTTCATGTTCACCATTTCACAATTTTCGGCAATATCTGTAAACGTAGTTAGATTTTTTTTTATTAGAAATCATTTTTTTTAAATAGAATTTACGATAAATTAAACACAATTTTCGAAATGTATAGGAAAGTTTGATTGTGGACTTTTAAAAACAAGTTAGCTTTTGGTTATACATATTTCAATTGAAGGTAAATTTGAATGGAGACTGTGGTTGATTAAATTAGTAAATTAAGGTTAATATAGCACCTAATTTTCATATTCTGTACACGTATTTGGACAACTAAGTTGTCATAATCAGCAGATAATTAATTACACTGTTGCACAAGGATTCACGGTAAAATCCGCACATAAACAGTGTGTGATTGGCTTTTGAAAGTTCGATACGGACTTGTTTCTGTGCGGGTTTTGCCATGGATCCACGGCAGAGCCAGCACAGGGACAAAATCCGTACTAGATTCACAGGTCGAAAGCCGAACACACAAATCGCGATGTGGACAGTGCATTTAGCATTCGATGGTATAAGTCTAGTACGGACTTTGCTTCTCTGCGGGTTTTGCCGTGGTCCCAGGTGCGACACTGACTAATTATCTGCATATGACGAATATTGTTGAAAGGAGTTACATTAACTTTAGTTGATTAATATTTAAATTGAAAAGGATTTTGTTCATAGAAGCAAGCACGCGCGGTTGCTGCAGAAATAATACTCAGCTCACATTTTAAGATTTATTTATATATGTCATGCCTTTAAAAATTGAAAGTAAAAGGAGCATTTTCTGCTTTTTTATTATCTAAAAGGTGAGAACGCAGACGAAGCAAAAATAGTTTCTTGAAGTGCATAAAGAAAAGTACAAACAAAACGCTAGTGCCAAAACTGGTTAGGAAGAAAGTGATTTGCTTTGCCGCGTAGATGTCTGTGGGAGATCGTGAAAGATCCGTTTCTGAAGAGAATCATAAGTAAGGATGAAAAATAGATTGTTGTTGAACGCAAACGATCATAAAGCAGAAGAGATAAACCAGTTCAAAGTACTTCGAAAGGCGATATTTATAAACAATTCTACAATTAATTTGGAAGTGTACTGCCACTAAATGTAGAAATTCAGTGATTCCATGAAATAGATACGCCTAGAATTGATTATCAGAAAACGTATAGTTCCTCGTCATGATACGTCGGGCTTCGTACAAGTTTGATAACTCGCTAGAATCTGTTGGAACTTGGGCGGGATGTGCTACCTCATCCAGTATAATGGCTCACTCTAGCATCCTCTGATTACTACTTAGATGGAAAAACATTGAGCTCTAATGAGGACGTCGATAATTGTTTGGTTCAAATTTTAGCAAGCATAAATCAGAAATTATAAATTCACGGAATCATACTGCAAGACCGTGTAATCGAATTAAACACTACATAAATTTCACTTTTTATCATAAATTAAACAAAATAATAATTTCTCAGATGAACAATATTTATTTGCACTATATATACATACATATGTGTGTGTGGATATATATATATATATATATATATATGTGTGTGTGTGTGTGTGTGTGTATGTATGTATTTCGCCATGTGGCATAGTGCTCCATCTTGCATAAATACGTAGGCAACATCTCCAAAACGTAAAGAATCAATATATGTAGTCAAAACTGATTACATCGCTTCTTTATATAAAAGCTGGCTTCATCGTTCCAGTAACGAAATAAATATGTTCAAGCCCCTCTCCTGATATGTTCGACAGTTTTGACGACGGCACTTTCATGAAAACGTTCAAACGTTTCCTCCTAACGATATGTTAATGTTATCATCCTGTAAACTGCGTACCAGTAAGTTTTCTTGTACTAATTGCACACTGCTATTTCCAGATGAGAAAAGCTTCCAGTTTACAATAAAATCTCTATTGCGGCCTTTCCTTCATTTGAAATGTATTTTTGTGTCTCCATTGCTCAAAATTTAACACTGTACTCACAACACTCACGAAAATATTTGTTTTAATTCTTAAAATATCATAAAACACAAAATAATTAAATTAATTTATTAAAAATAATAATTTAATATCTGTAACTGTTTCAAAAAATTCACTTAATACTTGCAAGGATAGATACAAAGTGATGAAAAACAGGTAAAAGCACCGTTTCATATTTTCCATAAATCTTCATATTGTTAATAAGGGATACCTAGTGAATTTTATACCCGGTGCCTAGAATTATCGCCAATAGAATAGGGAGGAGATTAGAAAAGTAATTAGATATTTTCTTTATTTAATATACAATTTTTATTACGTATACCTAAAAACTAGTAGTTAGTCAATACCACGCGTGCTATTGATATGACCACCACTATACCTGGCTAGTTACATTACAAAAAATACTGGTTCATACATAATGTTAGTATATTACTGATTAACTGTAACAAACCGTTGGCAAATGTCAGTAATTTTCGTATAACTAAAATAAAATATTTTCAACGCAATAATAATAAAAATTGTAAGAGCTTAACAACGGTTGCTAATGTGGGGCAAGTTATAACACGAATAGCGTTAACAAATTGACGGTTCTTATGAAAATAATTGTGTTTTTTGTAACATACTGAGTAACTGGAAATAATGCCAACTGAAATTTTTATTTAATGCTTTCGTATTACAAAGTGGATAAGGAAGAAGAAAATAAAAAACCGACGTACCTCTATTATTAAAACTGCCATAATCAAAGGAAGTGTTTTTCGTATTATTTTTATGTTTTTTCGATGTTACATGTTTTTCGATAACGTCATATGTATAACAATCGTTGCTACAGATTGTACACGTAACTTTCTTCCTTTTGGGTACGAAATTAGTTTGTTCCATTTGAATTAAAGGTGACACTTGCCGAAACAATTCATGAAAACATTTGATCTTTGCTAATACGTTCAGATCTTCACATTTCCTCAAATGAGAAATCTGTCCAATGTGTTTCGCAATATCTGTTAATGTTTCCAAACAAACTAAACAATAGATAGCTCCACCGCGATTTTGTAGATATAGAAGTCTTTGATTGTTTTCTATCAACGTGAACTTAGTTAAATTTAAATAAACCGTATCCAGTACGGATTGATCGTAAGGGATATTTAGAAAGCCTAAAATGAAGAAATAAGGTTTAATATCAGCAAGACAGAAATCTAATACATATATACACTACTCGAAGCAATTGACAGATATTCGATATAATTGATAATAAAAAATAGTGCCAATTTACTAATATGGCACTTGCAATTACTCTTTTAATCCGGCTTCAACCCTTTTAAACAAGAAAACGAATATACAGACGTGCCTTAACATGTTTACTGTCTGTCTCTGGATTATATAAAGGCACGTCTTAACACGCTCGTTGGAAAATGTTTAATTTTTAGTGGCCTCCAAAACGAGCACGCATCATGATCTATCAGAAGTAGAGGCTTGGAGGCATTGGTCAATTGTAAAGTTAAAGAACACATCGAAATGTTGCTGAGTTGTTTTGAGTAAGCTGAAGCGCAATTTCCGGGCTTTGTAATCGCTTTTGGGAAGCTGAAGATATTCAACGAAGACAAGGGCAAAGTCGATCAACATTAACAATACAAAAGACAGATACAGATGTCAAAATTGTCATGTAAAAATCGCGCTTTTAATGCAACCTAGACTTGATGTCAGTTTGCTACTCCCACTGAAAAGCTATTATTCTTTTAAAGCACAAATGGCAAAATTATAGACGTATTGATAACTTTAACTAATTGATTAAAAGTTTAAGGTTACCATTAACTAAGACGTTTCGACTTAATTTCTGAAACGTAATTGTTCTGTGAAACACGACCCACAGGACGAATCATTTTGCATCAAGAGAACGCATCTCAAACATCAGAGTTTTTAGCCGCTTCACGAACGGAATTGATGACTCATCCGCCTTATAGTACCGACCTGGCACCTTGTGACTTCTTTTTATTCTCATACACGTCGTCTAACATACTGACCTCTGATCGTTCCAAATAATTGATATTTAGATTCGTCAGCCGATAGTACTTGTCGCCACTCATTATATCTCCAAGTTTCATGGGCTCTGGCATATTTTAATCGTTTCCCTCTATTACCTCGTCGCAGTAAAGGTTTTCTCACGGCCACGTATCCCTTCAAGCCTGATTTGAGCAAATATCGCCTTACTGTTGAAGCATGTACCGATGTACCAGATGTTCGCGTAAGGTCTTGAGCCAGCTCTGCGCTCACTTTTTTACGATTTCTTAAGAAACTAACTTTTAAAACTGTGCATCAGCTTCGCTGAGCTTTTTTGGTCGTCCACTCTTTGGTCTATTACTTACACTGCCGGTTTCAGTCATTCTTTTTTTATTTGTTGCACGGCATACCGGGAACATTTCACCATCTTTGATATTTTCACTTGACTATAACCTTCTTGGTGTGAAATAATAATTTTATTTCTATCTAGTAATGCTATTCTAGGCATTCCTATCTACTATAACACTTTACAGTTCACAATTTTTTCTTAAAATAGAAATTTCACTTGTAGGCGCGTTTTTTAAAAATCTAAATTCTATTGTGGAACCGCTCTGTATCGTTTCTACCGTTGAATTAAAAATAAAATCTTATAGATAAATAACTCTCCACACGAAATTATATTGCAGAGCATTGTGGTGCAATAAAAATTATTAGTTTAATCCTCTTATCAGGTGGTCGATCTTACCCCTACGCGGAAGTATGATGTTATAAGCAGTTTCAGTGCAGTAGTTCAGCCCTGAAGATGTCCCATATACAAATGGGTACGAAACGTGGGCAGATATACTAGCGACGCGGTTCCAGCCCGGAAACCCAGAAGCAGATAGATGTTATAAACTTGGTAATTTCTAGTGATTATATCTCTACCAATAAGTGAATCGTTCTTGGAAAGATGTATTAAGTATTATAAATTAAATTAACCCAATAATTATTAGTAAAAACGTTTTAGTAAATATGTTTTGGAAAATATTGTTAGGTGCTACTTTCTTTTGCACAGCACTGTATATTTATCCACCATTAATATTGAAAATTACTAGTAACTTTCAAATTTAGTTGGAATATCTGGTTTTATACTTTATTAATTTACTCACCTGTCGTGTGTAAATCCATACATCAATTAATTTATTAATTACAAAACTTAAGAATTTGTACTACAATTACTAGCTATAATAGTTATGTTAAAAGTTTACGAACAAATTAATATAGAATATTCAAATTTAAATAAAATAACTCACCATTCTGCGAGGAAGAAGAAGAATCATCTTCAGAAAAAACTTCTTGTTTGACAGGAAGGTTCAATAGGTTTTCCTTCTCGGCGACTTCATCCTCTTTCTCCCTTACTTGATTATTTTCAGTAACAACTGGAAATTTAACATTTATAGTGGTTGAGGTAGAAACAAGGAGTATTGAAGTTGAAAATGTTTCTGATTAGATAGTACCTTTTTGAAGCAGAGAATAACTTTCTATTTCCAACTCTTAATTTGATTGGTTTTTGGAAAAAAACTGAAGTTGGCTTAATATACAGTTGTTAGTAACTAAATTAGGACCATTTTGAAAAATTTAAGAAATCGTTTATAAAGAATGTTATTGTAAATCTGGTACGTAGATTTCCGCGGTCGTGGTCCATACTATCTGCTTTGGGGCTTCCGGGCTGAAACCGCGTCACTGGTATAACTGCCGACGTTTCGTACCCACTCGTATGGGACATCTTCAGGGCTCAACTACTACTGTACAGGATTCCTTGCTCGTGCGGCAGTGCATATATTGGTGAAACAAAGCGGTTTGTCGGCACTCGTGTTTCTGAGCATGAGCGTTGTACTAGATTGCTGCGCGTAGCTGGTTCTGCACTTGCCGAACATAGGCTGGAAACCGGGCACCATATCCAACTAATTCTACCAAGATCCTATCCCGTACTAACCATTACTATGGTCGCAAAATCTGCGAATCTATAGAGATCTCTAAGCATCCCAATAACTTTAACCGTGAGGTTGGCTACCCCCACACAACGCCTGGCAATCCCGCATCTCCAAACAACCCAACCGCAACCGTAACGCTCCATTGACCCATATATAAACCCGGCCACCATCGACTTACACCAGTTTCAGTGCGACGGCCAGTAGTAATAGTTGAGCCCTGAAGATGTACCATAGGAGTGGATACGAAACGTCGGCAGTTATACCAGTGACGCGGTTCCAACCCGGAAGCCCAGAAGCAGATAGAATATTATTGTAAATATATAATCGCATCATACCATTTTTATAAGGTTTATTAATATTATGGGGTATGATAAAGGTAATTTATAATAGCATTATTTGAAAATTATCATATTACTTAAGTGCATTGTACTTTCAGTGTAGGCAGGCAGGTTAGCACTGTATCGCATATATTCGGTTCCATTCGATGGAAAAGATAGTGTTCTGAGATTCAAACAAATTTATTCTATTGTGCGTGTAAGTCTTGTTTGCTGATTTAGTAAGAGTTTCTTTTATTTCATTTTACACTGGACAAGGAAAAGGATACTGAGACAAAAAGAAAAGAAGTTTTCCACCAAATAGTACTAAAAATTGTTGAATTGAATAAAGTAAATATTCTTGATACCAGTAACTTCACAGCAATTTTGTGAAGAAAACGACATGTTATAAAAATTATAATAGAGAATCCTCAGGTAAAGCGATGAACTGCTAAGTCGGTCGAGGCACCATGGCAGTCCGCATCGAAGTAAATAATCAAGATGGTAATTTCTATTTGAGATTGGATGTACTCCAGAATTAACGAAACTACTTTTTAACAAATAAATCAAATGGCAAATTACAAACGTAACAAGCCTTTTCGCTACTTTTTTGTCTCGGCAAAATGAAGGCTTATCGAACTCTGTGAACATATTTTAAGTCTTGAACATTATATATAAATTTATATACACCCTCAACACACAGACGTTTCCATCTAATTCTCTATACACAGAAATGATCACGCTACAATGTAACGAGTACATATCGCAATTCTATCACAGCTGCAGCAATGTGCTAAGACCGCACTCCGTGATTGGTCTACGTACGATGTTATACACGCAGAAGTCTCGGCAACACTGGTTTGCCGGTATGATGTGATGGAAGTGTGCGTCAATTTACATTGAATACTTCAAAGACTATGAGATGATATCAAAGTATATACCCCATAAAAGAATCCAATTAATGAAAAAAAATTACTACTTCCAGTTAATTACTGGAAGAAAAGTCAGTGTGCATTTTTACACACTGACTTACTAATATAGCCGTTTCGAAAAAAAATGGAACTAAATAAACGAGTAAAAATAAAAGGGAAATAAATTTTATATAAAATAAAACTTTTCTAAGCTTTAACAATAAGAAAATTGAAGTCAAATAATATAATGCATAATATAATGTTTACCTAAAGTTTTAGCAGAAGAATTGTTAAGGGACCAAACTTTGTTTCCATGTCCAATTGAAAAAATGTGAGAGTTCACTATATCAGCATCGTAGTCCAATTCTTTCTGGCAAGGAGCACAAGTCAACTTTGCTCCAATTTCAAAATATTTCTGCTCCAACTGTTCGACTTTTGGAAAACTTAACCACAGTTCATGATACCTTCTTAATTGATCCATCTTTTGGGAATCATTGGAGGATTCTATGTGCGGTGGAGAATTTATGTGAAACAAAACACTACTGATTAAATCGATGTTGCAAATTACACAGCGTTTGTAATTGCCCATGTTCTGTATGAACGGATATTTCACGTTGTTAATTCGCACACTATAGTGAATCAATTCTTCTCCGTATAATTCATTTATGACTTGTCTAGAGTAAGTGATTGGACCTACAAAAACAAATTAATGGATAATAAGGACTAAAGTAATTTCAAAGCAGGTAGAACATTTTTTGTACCTAGTTTTGCGGGGCTTTCTTTTTTGATTTCTGAAGTCTCCGAGGCAGCTTTAATTATCATGTTTTCATATGACGTTATAGGCTCTATTCCCATATCCATTAATAAATCTGGAAGAAAATATTCGATTTAAATTTCTAATCAAATGTGATCAGACTATTATAAATTCGTTATCAGCTGGTCTTTTATTGCTTTATTTTTTCATAAAATTTGGCGGAAATAAACATTTTAAGTATTAAAAACAAAAAAAGCCGTAATTATCTGCAATAGTAAAGTAAGGAAACATGATAGTTTTCTAGCAGATATAGAGGCATAAACTATATGAAACTGGGGACAAAGAGAAGAGGAGACAAATTTTTATAGCGAATTTTTTAAGGGGTAGAAAAAAAGTCTCCAAACGGTCTCTCCAGCGGCAACATGAAATACAGGGTGCGGCATCAAAATCCGGACAAAATACAACTTGAAATTCCCGCCGTTCTATACCACTGCATGTACTAAACCATCATAACCTCGAAACAATCGCAATGTCGAAACTAATTGCGGAGTATAACCGAAGAGCCGCGATTATTGAAAGTGTTCGCGCTGGGCGCTGGGTGATAGAAATCATACAGTTCTTGAGGTCATCGCTAAGTATAAGTCGAAGAAGTTCAGGACGCCCGACATCATTCGACAGGCTCCGGAACTGATTTTTGAGAATCCAGGGCAGTCTATCCAAAAAGTGTTGTTGGTTATTGGTGTGAGCGAGAAATCTATGCGCCGCATCGTCGAGGAGGACCTCCAGTCTTACACAATTAAAGTGAGACAGATGCTTTCCGAAGCCGCCAGGATAAAGGGAGTTGAACGCTGCAACCTTCTTTTGTGTTTCTTAAGAAACAATGCTGCCGGACGACTTTTTTCTAATGAGAAAATTTTTACCGTGAATGCGAAAATCAATCGAATGAACGACCACTGGCACACATTACTACAAGAACAAAATTTGTGGCGAATGTTCACGTGCTAGGTGTTGTATCGAGTGAGGGTGATGTCATGCCACCACATTTCTTTAAAAAAGGGGAAAATGTCATAAAAGAAACAAATGTAATAAAGCCGTGGATGTAAACTTTGTCGTCTGAAAAGCCGTATGTTTTCCAGCAGGCCGATGCGCTCACCCACACAAGTTACTTGGTGCAAAACTGGTTGTCGGACAACGTCGACATGCTTTGGTGGAAAAATTCTGGCCCCCCAAGAGCCCAGATTAGAATCCTTTGGACTTCTATGTATGGAGTGCAGTTGAAAGGGTCACAAACAAGTCCAAACATCCAAAAGTTGCATCATTGTGACACATCAGACAGATAATGGGAGGCGGGCATTCAAGTAAGCGGAGGATATATGAGTAGATATGTTCTTTATGGCCTCAAAATGTGTTTGTAAACCTTTTCGTTTTTGCAACAAAAAATATGTTTGGAAAAAATGTATAATTTGTCCGGATTTCGGCGCCGCACCCTGTAGCCATATCTGCCTAAACAATAAGACGTTTTGGATGTGTCGAAAAACTACATTTAATAGAACATAAAAAGCAACGACTTTCATGGGCCAAAAAGTAAGAAAATTGGATAATCTAAGACTGAAATGTTGTATTCTCGGATGAATATCTTGTACAGGTATGTAGGAAATGTATTTTACTCTTGTAAACGTAAATAATTCAGATTGTATATCATACAATAATTTTTCTTTTTTGTTGTAGCTTTTCGGACAGCCTGATCCTCAACATGTTCATAAGAGAAAGCATACATACCGGACTGTCTTTTATCTACAATAAAATATGGCGAAGATAGTATCATAGCTTGCGAGTGCATGTCTGCGTCTGGCGTTGGAGAATTTAAATTGTGCAAATGTCTTATGAAAAGTGACCGCTACAACACCGTGCTGGAGAAAGTATTTAAATCATCTATTTTAAAATTATTTGATGAAGATATACTAGGACACTACCTTCAAAATAATACGTTTTATAAATCACGAGTGGCAACACGTTGGTTTAATAATAATAAAGTGCGGGTATTAGAACGACCATCACAGGTTCCCGATTTATTATTTACGGAACGGTCAAGGTTTAAATGCGTTTCAAATAAAAAATTTTTGAAGAATAAACTAGTTTAACCAGAGAAAATTGTTATAGTCTTCCATGTAGTGTGCCACGAAGGATATTTGCGATCATAAGAGCAAAAGGAGGTGCGGTCGGATATACCCGAAGTCGAGATTCATATGCGTATGGTTATGTATGAATGCCAGATTAGATTGATGATGGCGTTCTGTGTTATGTTCGACGAGTGTTAATAGATTGCTTAACCGATTATCGACATTAGAATATACTGGCACTATTACCTTTAGCAGTTTTGATGCTTTCTTGGTCGTGTTTTTCTGTCAAATTAAATGAATTATCTCGAACAATTATATTGGAAGATTCTGCTGGGTTATCTAAAAAGTAAAATATGGTTACGCTTAATCTTTTAAAAAACTTGAATGGTTTTTACCTGTAGTGGGCGGATTAACATTAGCAGTAACCAGTCCTTCACCTAAGTTAGCTGAATCTGAAATTTAAAAAATAATATACAGGTGCTTTGATCTTCAAAAATTCAATTTAAAGCAAAACGAGACTTTAAAAATCGTTCTATTAAAATTTGGAAAATCTAGAAACATACTGATGATTTTTTACATTACAAGACAGACGAAAAACATATTTATAAACTTATCTATGTTAACATTATTTAATTATTAAAAATTGATTCGAAAAATTTTTGCTTTTAGTTAGCAGTGACTAATGTCTTAGTTTTTAATGTCTTCAATTTATCCCACAGACAATTAGAAAATGTGATGAACTAAATATTAGCCAGATATTATTATAAGAAACCAATTAAGAGTGCAAAATAAAGAGCCAAATCATGTATTCAAGTTGTATAGTAATATCCAACACTTGTTAAGAATTATAGAAGGTAATTTCTTGAACAAAATTGAAAATAGTAAAATAATGGTAACATGGTTTGTGAGTTAGTTCTTGTTTAATGATAGTGGAAGTGGTCGGTTATTGGATCATGCGTACCTTCATATTCATTAAAATTATCATTCCAGACTAATTTCGAATTAAAAATAAGCACATGTATTTCTATAGTGCAAACTGTTCAAGTAAAAATAACAATATTTAAAATAAATTTTACAAACAATAACTTAATAATTGTATCGCTGAAACTAATTACAATTTTTAAAAAAATATAAACGAAATAATAACATCCAAGCATATTATAGAAACGTTTCTTTCAGAATAAAGTAAAGCAGACTTTTTTAATCACAAACTAAAAATAGCACAAAATAAGAAAACAAAAAACAAAATATAAAAAGAAAATACCAAAAATTCAAGAACGTAATATAAAATAATTTTAGTAGTGGTGAACAATCCATTAATACAGTCCATTCCATTTCATTTAGTGGGTTAGGTGCTCTGGGAAGATCGGTTACAACTTTTGTTAAAATATTATTATTATCATTATAACTGGAATTCTACCGTGTTGGTACATCTTGTTTTAGACGAAGGAGTGGTACATTGCGTTGCGTCTGTAATAGTCGCAATTTATCTGATGCCAATACACTATGCACACACACTATATATGTTACTATGCTACGACACTTTTTATTATTATTATCTCTACTAAATCACTATTACTTAATAACAATTCCTTTACCACTAAATTTAATGTATGTGCCACACACGGTAAATGTACCTTTTTTAAATATTTATTCACTGCATTTTTAATGTTTGCACCATTATCTGTTACTATTGCCACTAATTTTTCACTGATATCTCACTCGTTAAAAATTTCCGTTAGAACAATAGCCAGGTTTCTTCCGGTATGCTGCTCCAAGATTTGTCTAGTATTTAACACCAATGCAAATAACATGTGATGATGAAGAAAATGCGCTGTAACCGATTTTGTGTCTTCAGATGTCCATACATCGGTAGTAATTGCAATATGGTTTGATCATGTAATTAATAGTTTGACCTTGTCGTAAATTGCTCTATACAAGTCGGGTAATATAATACTACTTAAACATCTCCTACTTGGTAGGCTATATTTTGGCTGCAATTTGCTGCAAAAACGTCTAAAACCTTTGTTTTCTACCATGGAGAATGGCTGGTAATCTAACACCATCATCTTGATAGGGTTGTCGTCCAAGATTCTTCTATGCGTCAGTGTTAATCCTGTGGTCGTTGTTAATCCTGTATCCGTCGCTTCCGACGTTGAAGGAGCATGAATATTATTAGCGTGTTTTCGTGTTAGATGCCTGCCCATGTTGATGGTATTGCCAAAATATTTGTATTTTTGTTGGCACAAACGGCAAGTAACATACTCGTCTTCTTGAACAAAGTGGTCCCAAACGGAAGAACTGGATGCTTATTCTTGATATGAATCTCGTTTTTAGAATCTAAGATCATTTTCTTTTGTTTTTGAATAATCCATTTTTGTATACAGTGTGTACAAAAAGTAACGTAACTAAAGACGATCGAAATTCTTGATTGACTTGCACAGATAACTTGATATATTTAGAAAACTTTTTGTACATCTATCAGAAAACGATATATTAGCAAGTTACATTAGTTTTTGGACACACTGTATAATTGTCTTTATTGTATCTATGGATATATATGAATTCATTTATTTCATTTTTAGAAAATGGAGCTTTTTTGTGTTTTTTTTACGAATGAATACTTGGAAATTTTATATATATTTTTATGGGTCGTCTTTATGTTTTTAAAAGTACTGTAAGGCAATGATTGCAACGTACCACTTCTATAAAGTATGGTTATTGTTCATTTTAACGTACAATTTTATTTACTAGGTACCACTCGTTGTTTTATGTAGGTAGTGAAAGTTATTTCTCATTTATATTTGAATGGCCCTCGTATATCCCTATTATAGCTGATCTCAAAGAAAAATATTTGTTTAAATATTATCCGTATTCTAAATTAGTATTTAGTATATCTACTACCAATTCATTTTAGCTTTTTATTTTCGATATCCGCAATAAATTGTAAACCTTCCGATCCGTAGAAATCAATTTTAAAACATCTGTTAATGCGTAAAACACCTTTTTAACCAAAAATCAAATAGTTCATTCATAAGTATGTATATTATGTAAAGACATAAATTCCGCCGAATACAATGCGCTCTGTATACCTCGAGCCATCATAGTTTCAATCCAGTATAAATGTATCTCGGGATTCGAATTCAGCGTGAAAACCGATTTGGATCGGTTTTCCGCGACCGAGCTGTGAAACGATCCTGGATTCGGATTCGATCATTCCAGGAGAATCGATTTATAACTCGATTTTCCTTACCGAGTGTTTTTGAATTCGATTCGCCCAGCACTAGCCCCACCTATGTGTCATTCTCAATACTTGTCAAACTATCCTCTTATACAATCTTGTATACACCCTCAGCAAACCGACGTTTTCATCTAATTATCTATATACAGAAATGATCACGCTTCAATGTAACGAATGTTATATATCGCAATTCTGTCACAGCTGTAGCGATGCACTAAGAACACAATCCGTGATTGGTCTAGATACGATGCTATACACCCAGACGTCTCAGCAACACTAGTTTGCCAATATGATTTTGCAGTTATAATTATAAGTGATGGAAGTGTGCGTCAATTTACATTGAATACTTCACAGACTATGAGATGATATCAAAGCACTCAATTAACGAAAAAAATTTACTCAATTATTACTACAAAAAAAGGAAAAATTCACAAAACAAATTAATGGATAATAAGGACTAAACTAATTTCAAAGCAGGTAGAACATTTTTTGTACTTAGTTTTACAGGGCTTTCTTTTTTGATTTCTGAAGTCTCCGAGGCAGCTTTAATTATCATGTTTTCATATGACGTTATAGGCTCTATTCCCATATCCATTAATAAATCTGGAAAAAATATTCGATTTTAATTTTCTAATCAAATGTGCTCAGACTATTATAAATTCGTTATCAGCTGGTCTTTTATTGCTTTATTTCTTCCATAAAATTTGGTGGAAATAAACATTTTAAGTATTTAAAACAAAAAAAAGCCGTAATTATCTGCAATAGTAAAGAAACGAAAGTGTTCGCAATATACAGTGCGTACTACTATTAAGCGACACCAGGAAACATGATAGTTTTCTAGCAGATATAAAGGTATAAAATATATGAAACTGAAGACAAAGAGAAGAGAAGATAAATTTTTATAGCGAATTTTTTTACGGGATAGGAAAAAAGTCTTCGAACGGTCTCTCCACCGACAACATGAAATACAGGGGGCGGCACCAAAATCCGGACAAAATACAATTTGAAATTGCCGCCGTTCTGTACCACTGGTAACAACTTGACGCATATACTAAACCATCATAACCTCGAAACAGTCACAATGTGGAAACTAAGTGCGAAGTATAACCGAAGAGTCGCCATTTTCCGACAAATGTTGTAAAGCCGTGGATGGAAGCTGTGTCGTCTGGAAAGGCGTATGTTTTCCAGAAGGCCGATGCGCTCACCCACACAAGTTACTTGGTGCAAAATTGGTTGCCGGACAACATCGATACGCTTCAGACCAATAATGGAGGCGGTCATTCAAGCAAGAAGGGGATATATGAGTTATATGTTCTTTATGGCTCTACAATGTGGTTATAAAAATTTTGTAAACCTTTTTGTTTTTGCAATAAAAAATATGTTTGGAAAAAATGTATAATTTGTCCGGACTTCGGCGCCGCACCCTGTAACTATATCTGCCCAAACAATAAGAAGACGTTTTGGAAGTGCTAGTTTATACAAAGCAGTGAAAAGCTAGATTTAATAGAACATTTAAAAAAACGACTTATAAGGGCCAAAAAGTATGAAAATTGGATAATCGACGATTGAAAAGTTGTATTCTGGGATGAATATCATGTACAGTTATGTAGGAAATGTACTTTACTCTTGTAAATGGAAATAATTCAGATTGTATTATATATTATACAATAAAAATAATTTTTCTTTTTTGTTGTAGTTTTTCGGACAGCCTGATCCTCAACATATTCATAAAAGGAAGCATCTGTCTTATATCTACAATAAAACATGGCGAATATAGCTTGGGAGTGCATCTCTGCGTCTGGCGTTGGGAGAGTTTTATTTGTACATAGGTTTTATTAAAAGTTACAGCTATATCACCGTGCTGGAGAAAGTATTTAAATCATCAATTTTAAAATTATTTGACGAAGATATACTAGAATATTACTTTTAATATAATATATCTAATAAATCACGAGTGGCAACACGTTGGTTTAATAATAATGAAGTGTGGGTATTTGAATGCCCATCACAGGTTTCCGATTTATCATCTACCGAACGGTCAAGGTTTAAATGCGTTTCAAATAAAATTTTTTTTGAAGGACATGCCATGAAGGATATATGCGGTCATCAAAGCAAAATCAGGTGCAAGAAAATGATAATTTTTTTAAACAAAATACTATTAAAAGAAATTTTATCGTTTCCTATATATTTTATTTCTTTTATCTGGTGGTTATCTAATACATATAAGCAAGGCCTTCTATGTGTAAATTTAAAAAATATGTAAATACCTTTAGCAGTTTTGATGCCATCTTGGTTGTATTTTTCTGTCGAATTAAGCGAATTGTCTCGAACAATTACATTGGAAGATTCTACTTGGTTATCTAAAAAGTAAAATATGGTTATGTTTAGTCATTTAAAAGAATTGAATGGCTTTTACCTGTTGTGGGTGGATTAACAGAATTAGCAGTAACTAGTCCTTCACCTAAGTTAGCTGAACCTGAAATTAAAAAAGTAATATTGGGTCTGGGAAAAAGTTCGTGGCGTTTTTTCAGTAAAATTCAACTGGTCCCCGCATGGAGCGTGGACGAATTCATTTAAACCGAATATGCTCCATTATTATCGACAATGTTTCGCCATTTTTTTGGTAGATCCATGATCCCATCGGTGAAAAACTTCTGTGGTTTCTGGTCGAAAAACTGAATCAAGTAGTTTTCACAGGCTTCTTTTGAAACCAACTTAATTCCATTGAGAGAGTTCTGCAGAGATCGAAACAGATGATAGTCAGAGGGTGCTATATCCGGACTGTAAGGTGGGTGCATCAAAACTTCCCAACCAAACTCTCTCAATTTTTGACGGGTCATCAAAGAAGTGTGTGGTCGGGCGTTGTCATGATGGAAGACAACACCTTTCCTATTAATCAATTCGGGCCGTTTTCTTTCAATCGCCTGGCGTAATCTCTCTAGTTGTGCACAGTAGAGTTGAGAAACAATCGTCTGACCAGTTGGAAGTAGCTCGTAGTGGATGATTCCCCTCCAGTCCCACCATACACACAGCATCACTTTTTTTGGCGTCAATGTTGGCTTAGCGAACGCTTGTGACGGCTCACCATCCTTTATCCACGATCTTTTACGCTTCCGATTATCGTACGTAATCCATTTTTCATCTCCGGTTATTAAACGTTTCAGAAACGGCTCGATTTCATTCCGTTTCAGCAGCGCATCGCAGATGTTAATTCGGTCAATCATGTTTTTCACGCTCAACTCATGAGGAACCCATACGTCAAGCTTTTTTTTGTAACCAGCTTTGTGTAAATGGTTCAAAACAATTTTGTGGTCAATGCCTAGCTCCATGCCAATATCGACACTGCTGATATGCTTATCTTGTTGGACTTTTTCAAGAATTTCATCAGATTTTTCAGTGATTGGACGACCGGAGCGTGACTCATCTTTCACATTGAAATTTCCAGAACGAAAGCGAGCGAACCATTTCCGCGCAACAGATTTCGATAAAGTACCTTCACCGTACACAGCACAAATTTTATCACAAGCCTGCGCAGCGTTCTTCCCCTTATTATAATAATATTGCAGAATATAGCGAAATTTCTCATTATTCTTCTCCATTTTCAAGTGCGAATAACTTTCCAACCACTGCACCGATTACAATGTTTCTACGCTCAAACTAACGTTCGGAAGGTCATCTAAAAAACGAGCCCTCGGTGGTGTCGCTGTGACTTGTTGTTCTTTAGTTATCGGCAACCAATGCCATCTATCGGGAAAAACGCCACGAACTTTTTCCCAGACCCAATATATAGGTGCTTTGATCTTCAAAAATTCAATTTAAAGCAAAACGAGATTTTAAAAATCGTTCTATTAAAATTGGGAAAATCTAGAAACATACTTATGTTTTTTTACATTACAAGACAGGCGAAAAACATATTTATAAACTTATCTATGTTAACATTATTTAATTATTAAAAATTGATTCGAAAAATGTCTGCTTTTAGTTAGAAGTGACAAATGTCTTTAGTTTTTAATGTCATCAACTTATCCCACTGACAAATAGAAAATGTGATGAACTAAATATTAGCCAGATATTATTATAAGAAACCAATTAAGAGTGTTAAATAAAGAGCCAAATCATGTATTCAAGTTGTATAGTAATATCCAATACTTTTTAAGAATTATAGAAGGTAATTTCTTAAACAAAATTGAAAATAGTAAAATAATGGTGACATGGTTTGTGAGTTTGTTCTTGTTTAATGATAGTGGAAGTGGTCGGTTATTGGATCATGCGTACCTTCAAATCCATTAAAGTTATCATTCCAGACTAATTTCGAATTAAAAATAAGCACATGTATTTCAATGGTGCAAACTGTTCAAGTAAAAATAACAATATTTAAAATAAATTTTACAAACAATAACTTAATAATTGTATCGCTGAAACTAATTACAATTTGTAAAAAAATATAAACGAAATAATAACATCCAAGCATATTATAGAAACGTTTCTTTCAGAATAAAGTAAAGCAGACTTTTTTAATCACAAACTAAAAATAACAACAAAATAAGAAAACAAAAAACAAAATATAAAAAGAAAATACCAAAAATTCAAGAACGTAATATAAAATAATTAAGGGAGAATAATAGTATCCCATGTCTAAATGAAAACTGGATAGGGAATCTAACAAAAATACATATCCTAGCAAATGTTAACTAATCCCAAGTCTAGGACCAAAATTTAATATACACGTTAACGTCCTCTTAACAAATATAATTGCCACAATAGAAGCAAATATAAAAAACCTAATCAAACTACAAAAGAGTAATCAAAGTAAAATAAATAATCTAAAAAACACCCTGTATATAAAGCCATTACAGACACGAAAATTTTTTTTTAAAAAAACTAAACCTTTATATAGAGCATACAAATTTAACAAAACCATCATAGCAACGAAAAATGAATACATTAATAAAATGAATTCTCTATTATCAGATAAAGAAACATACAAAAAAAAATAGAAAATGGTATTCCAAAAAATACAAACAAAAGTCAACAACGTGGTTAAAAAATGGAAAGAAAATAATTATATCACAAAGGAACATGAGATAAAACTCAAAGTAAACAATGCACAACCACCAAAAATTTACGGGCTATCCAAATTACATAAAAATAATACACCACTCAGACCTATAGTATCAATACAAAGTTCTACATACAAACTCGCAAAATTGCTAGCAAATTCTATTACACAAACCTTAGCAAAAAATTAATATTATATAAAAAAAACTCCTGAGAATTTATTAAATTTACTAAAAGTCAAAACATCACACATAATTACAAACTCGTTAGCCTAACTGTAACATCGCTATATATCAATATACCCATAAACTTTACAATAAAAACAATTGAAAAAAACTGGTAAACCATAGATGAACACACACTGCAACTACAAAGTGAGTACATAAATGCTGTTCAACTATGTTTGAAATCAACATATTTTAACTTCAACAACACTTTTTACGAACAAAAATATGGCACTGCCATGGGACCACATATATCCACTGTAATAGCAAACCTCGTTATAGAGGAACTAGAGAATAAATTGCTAAATAATCCTCCCTTTCACATGCCCTTCTTCAAAAGATATGTTGTTGACTGTTTTAACAGTACCAATCCATGCAGAAGATATGCTGTTGACTGTTTTAACAGTACCAATCCATGCAGAAGATATGCTGTTGACTGTTTTAACAGTACCAATCCATGCAGACAAATGAACTTTAAACCATTTTAATTGCTTTCATAAAAAACTTTAATTTGCAACAGAAAGTGAAAATAACAACTGCTCGAATTTCTTGGTACATAACGGTAAATAACAAGGATGGTAACATGCACTCAGATTAGTACATGAAATTAGTAGGTTTCGTGTACCAATCTGAGTGAATGTCACCATCCTTGTTATTTACTGTTACATCCAAGAAATTCTAGCAGTTGTTTAGATATAGATATTTTTTGATTAAATGTTTCTATTAAATACAATCTACACTTAGTAAACAGGTGCTAGGAATTCTCAGACAAAAACAATATTACAAGAAACATAAATAAAATTAAAACAATACTTTCAAAAAATAACTAAACTCCGAGCTTCATAGAAATAAACATCAAAAAAAGGCTATTCACACTCAAAATGAGAAAAAGCAAAATAGTGCAAATACAGAAAACACCGAGAATATCACCACAAACAACGGCAAATCAAAATTCATGACTGCTATATGTACTACATCTATTTGAAAATCTAAACAAACTCTTCAAAAAATACAACATTAAAATAGCCTACAAACTGAAGAATACAAACAAATCCTTTTTTACCGAAATTAACCATGAAACACTGAAAGAAAATCAAACACCTAGTATATACATAATAATCTTGTGAAGGTACATATGTAGGACAAACAAAACAATATCTATATAAAAGAATGTACGACCACAAAAACAGTAAGTAGTAACAAAATAAATGCAACAGCCTTATCTAAACATATTTTGGAGAAAAAACATAAATTCGACTCTGACAATACAGAAATCTTCGAAATAGAAAACAATTATAATAAACGTATGATTAAAGAAATGATACAAAAAAAGAACGACCAAAACACAATAAATGATAGACGAGACATTACCAATCTCAATGACATACGAGGGAGCGTTTTTATATTCGCGGAATGGGGGACAAGGGGTGGAAATAAAAAAACCAAATTATTTTTCTTTTTCAATATATTCACCTGCAAGACGGATACATTTTTCACATCTTTCAATTAATTTATTTATACCCTCATAAAAAAATGATTTCTCTTTATCTGTAAAATACGCCAAAACTGCCTCCTTGACTTCATCATCGGCAGTAAATTTTTGACCCCGCAGCTCTTTTTTCATTTTCGGAAACAGGTAATAATCACTCGGGGCCAGGTCTGGGCTGTAGGGTGGGTGATTCACAATCTCGAAGCCCACCTTCTGCAGGGCAGCTAACGCAACGCGGCTCTTGTGGACGGGCGCGTTGTCGTGCAAAAGCACAACACCTTTTGTCAATTTTCCCCGTCTTTTCTCTTTAATGGCTTCTTTTAGTCGCTCTAATATTGAAGCGTAATATTCTCCGGTTATAGAAACACCTTTATCTTTATAATCAATCAACAATATTCCTTCCGAGTCCCAAAATACCGTTGCCATGAGTTTCCCAGCTGATTGTGACACTTTAAATTTCTTGGGAGGTGCTGTGCCCTTTTTATGCCACTGCATGGAGTCTTGTTTGGACTCAGGTTCATAATGATGAACCCAAGTTTCGTCTCCAGTAACAATTCCACTCAATACCCCATCCTTGTCTTCATTACAGAGGTCCAAAAATGCACGCGAACACTCTACGCGCTGTTGTTTTTGCGGCGGCGTGAGCATTCTCGGCACCCATCTTGAGCTGACCTTAGACATGCCGAGATGATCGTGTAGGATTTTAAAAATTGTTGTATCGGATACTCCAACCATTTCTGCGAGTTGTTTCTTCTTTAGTCGAGCATCTTCGAGTACAATTTGTTCAACTTTTTGGATAAGTGCTGGCGTGGTCACCTCAATGCTCCTGCCCGGCCTCAGGTCGTCTTCAAGGGATTCCCTTCCTTGTTTAAATAAACTATGCCACTTGTACACCATGGTTTTTCCTGGACAAGAGTCGCCGTAAACCAATGACATCTCATTCATTATGGTCGCGACTGATTTTCCTTGCCTGGTAAGGAACTTTATAACGGCACGATATTCGATTTTTTCCATATTTCACTTTTCACTCCTGATTATGTTACTTGGTTGACGATTGCACAAAGACTAACTGTCTAATAACAATGAAACTTCGTATTTATACTAATCATGAGTCGCTGCACAGGCCACGCCCCCAATGCGCCTACTCACCCCTCTACAACCCGCTCATTCCGCGAATATAAAAACGCTCCCTCGTATATGTATAACAATTTAATATCTTTAAATACAAAATTTTAAAAATAAATTGTTTGTATCTCCCTGTATATACAAGCATCATCCAAGAGGAATTTACAAACTTTAACTGTAAAAGGTATTGCTGGTTGAATAAATAACTTGACCCTCTTGAACCCTCCCCCGATACATTGTTAATATAAATTAAATGTATTAATTCAACGGTCGAAACAGTAAAAAAGAGTAAAAATTATAATTCAAATTTGAATATTATTGAATCACTTCTAGAGCGAATTGCAATATACAGTAAAAAAGGAAGTAATAACACAATACCTTGTTTATCTACTGGACCTTTATTGTAATAGGTTGACATTACTTTCTGCACATGTGCCCACGAATCAATGTGCGTCTTCAGTTCTTTACTGTCATAGGCTAGTCTTTTGTTGCAAATTATGCACGTAAGATGATCATTTACGTTAAAGAGCATCTGTCGGCATTGATCTGTGGCAGGTAGATCAAGCCACAAATCGTGAAATTTCTTCAAAAGATCACGTTTAGTTTCGGAAATTAACGACTCTTCGTGTTGACTAGAATTGGCGTGTAGTAAAACACTGCTGGTAGTGGGGATATCTACGTTGCATATAAAACAGTGTTTGAAAGTCCCCCGTTTTATGATTGTTGGATATTTTATACATCCAATTGAAATGGTGAAATGCATCAATCCATCTGGGTACAGTTCGTCAAACACCGTCTTATCATATGGAACTGGTTTATTTTTTCCTGCAATGAGTAAGTTGTGGAATTAGTTAGCATTGTATTTCATTATTAATTAGCTTTGAAATAGTAATTTAGTACACGGAATATAAAGAAAGAATGTATTAAATAATCTGAAACGTTATTAAAGTACTTCTTTACGAGAAGTTTTTATGATAGCACAAAAGGGGGGAGTCGTCATACCTAGAACAATGTTTTGTGCAGGAGAACTTGGTTCTGAATAAGAAGTTTTGTTATGAACTTTAGCTGCGAGTATCGCCGTTTCTGTAAATAAATATAAATTGTTAAATGCATTTCTCCTGTTACGTTTCACAAACACTACAGCTCACGGAAGTTTGGACACTCAATAAAATTTTGAAAATATAAAGAAAATTGAGACAAAAAAACACAAAACTAAAATGTATTGATTCTATTTCTATTAACGAACGTCTAACAAAGAAAAGTGACCAAATATTAACCGAAATAATTCTAATTTCGTAAATTATTACACTTTCTTCTCATCGAAATATCCTCATTTCAAGTTTAACACAGCTTACATCACACGCTTCATTCTATCAGTTTTTTCTAAGCGTGCCTATAAAAACATTGTTCCATTTGGATTGAAAAAGCCGCCGAAGATTGTCCTTTGAAGTTGAACAGTGAGTTTTTATTTGTTTATAGATTTTGTCCCATAGCAACTTCAAGGGAATCAGATTTGGGCTCTAAGAGACCCACGGTATACTTTGCACTCTACGAGGGTAGCAGTTTGTATTTCGGGAATTGACAACACTGTTAGTGTTGCCTCCGATCTGACGCTTGCATCGTGAAGTTTGTCATTTTTGACAATATATTTACCTTGACAGTTTTATTATCCCGTCGCTATTTCTATTGTTGACAGTAACTTGAAAATTTTATGTCAGCGAAAAAATTGGAATTAACTCGCGAACATTTTCGTATAATTATTTTTCATAACTTTCGGCGTAGATTATCTCAACAAGAATGTATAGACGAACTGAATTCTTTATATGGTGATGAAACACAATCGAAAACTACAGTATATCGTTGGTATTGTGAATTCAAACTTGGACGGCGTTTTTTGGACGAAGAATTTCGTGAAGGTCGTTCCACAAATGTTATTGTGTCGGGAAATATTAATGCATTGACAATGCAAGACCATCATGTGACATAATGTGAGATCACTTAGCCGTTAAGAAGCTATGTTCACGTTGGTTACCACATAATTTGACTACCGCTCAAAAAAGGACTCGCGTCGATTGGTGCCAAGAAATGCACAAAAAATACAATGGAGGTACTTCAAAGAACATTTATAAAGTCGTCACAGATGATGAATCTTGGATCTATACGTATGAGACCGATAGTAAACAGCAGTCGACTATGTGGGTATTCGAAGATGAGCCAAAACTAACAAAAGTTGTTCGCGCTCGAAGCACATCAAAACAAATGGTCGCCTGTTTTATCAAAAACACCGGTCACGTTGCAACCGTGCCTTTAGAGACTTGTAGAGCGGTCAATTCCTAATGGTACACAACTACTTGTTTGCCAAAAGTTTTTGAAGAAATAAGGAAAACAAATCGAAAACGACAGATCATTCTCCACCATGACAATGCGAGCTCACACAGGTCGGTTCAAACAATTTAATATTTGACTGGGCAAAACATTGAATTGATGAGCCATCCGCCGTACAGGCCTGATCTAGCACCCTGTGATTTCTTTTTGTTCCCACACGTGAAATATACTTCGTGGTCAACGGTTTTCAACGCCGGAAGAGGCAGTTGAGGCATTCAAAACTCATATTTTGGAGATACCACCTTCACAGTGGCAGCAATGCTTTTCAGATTGGTTTAAACGAATGCAAAAGTGCATTGATTTTCAAGCAGAATATTTTGAAAAGCAATAAAACGAGTTTCAACAATAAAAAATTTTTTTGGTTTGCTATTCTCGAAATATAAACGGCTACCCTCGTATTAGCTTTTGCATGCATTCATATAACTTTTGCTAATTTTAGTTGTTGTATGTTTCGGTAATTATTATAGACGAACGTGAGCCCTATTGAGTGCAGTCCTGAAGGAATATCGTTGATTTTTTTTACATGCTGTATTTCAAGAATTGCACGTTCTGAATAACCCTTTTCTTGAAGGGCAATTATAGCGGATCACTTTTGTATTGGTTTTCTTTTCGACATTTTAAAATACGTTTGCTTAATAATTAAAGAAATGTTTAACTCTCACAAACACGGTGCAATCACGTCGATAATAATCTACTAATATACTCTACAAGTGACGAACAACGACTGAACTATACTTGGAGTACATTTAAGTAAATATTTACAATGCTATGTTGTCTCTTCCCTCGTTGTAAACTACCCCATGGGCACGTAATTTGGTATTTCCGTCTTATACAAACCGATCGTAAAAAACAATAGAAATTTCGCAATAAATCCTCTATCAAGAAATTACATTTTCTAAAATATCTGAATTCTTATTTTACATTCATCGTATAGTATTGCATATTAATATTATGAT
Source organism: Dermolepida albohirtum (assembly GCA_031893035.1). Classification (NCBI taxonomy): domain Eukaryota; kingdom Metazoa; phylum Arthropoda; class Insecta; order Coleoptera; family Scarabaeidae; genus Dermolepida; species Dermolepida albohirtum. Next base: position 121,539 of record JAVIWB010002130.1, on the reverse strand, counting down.
TAATTAACATGCGCATAACACTGTACTTTGGGGTTTTATAGAATCTTAGTAAGTGTTCATACTTCCATAAAGGGTAGTGTATATATAATAATTGTAATCATGTTTTTAAATTATTTTATTAAATTTATATACGATTGGAACTTAAACGCGAAATTATTATCAAAACCAACGTTTGCGAGTTACAAACATTCGAACGATTATTCCTCTTGTTGAGTCGCGCCAAAGAAACACACTTTCTTGGATTTGCAATAAACTGCACAAGAGTGCACACACAGGTAAAAAAAACTTAAAGTACAAGACTGAACACCCACGTCCATCTACACGTAAAAACTTACCTTTTTTAGTAAATATAAATACACGAGGGATACCCAAAAATAACCGGAATTTCTCCATGAAAACTTGTATTTTATTTTTTTTTTACAAAAACAACCTTAACACCTTCAATATACTCTCCATTTAACTTTATACACTACTTTAATATATGAGCCTATTGTTAGAAATATTGTTCGATATGGATGCGAGCTGTTCTGTCGTTTTTTATTCTTTACCTCTTCCGCGTCGTTAAAGCGATGTCCTTTCATATTTCTCTTCATTTGTGAAACAAAATAAGTCGTACGGAGCAAGATCGGATGAGTACGGGGCGTGAGGAAAAGGACTGATAAGGCTGTGTGAGCAGGTGCATTGTCATAGTGGAAAAACTATTACTCTATCTGCTACAAATCGGGCCTCCTTCGTCGCACATTGTTACACAGTCCCCTCAGATTCTCCAAATAGAATGCTTGGCTAAATTTTTGACCAGGTGGCACGTTGTTCACTTAAGTCCGACAAACAAAAAACGACAAGCAAACGAAAATGCTTTTACAAAAAATGCGCTGTAACAAGACACAGCCTTATTCGGCGAAATAGCCGACTGCACCGAACGCAGAACAAGCTGCGTCACGCACACCTAGCAGCAGGAATGCGTGCTAGGCGAAGCCCCATCTACAACGTTACTATTCCGGTTATTTTTGTATATCCTCTCGTATAGTTATACACAATGCTATGGTTTATTTTAAGCATTGAAACTAATGGTTAAAAAGGTTTTAAGAAATTATAATTATTTTTTTTCTCGTTCGGAGAACATCTTCCTATAGTTTACGTTATTTTTGTAACCCGATATTAGGGAATTCAATATTCACGGTATTTTCGTGAGGTTACATCTTCCGTTACTAGAGGGGGATTACCGTAACAACTTGTAAGTCTACGCTAAATCTATTCTAAATAATGATTTGTTATTCCGTGTTAGTATTGAAGCTTAACTTTAAAAAATTATATACATCACAGCCTACTTACCATTTACTGTTTTGGAAGAAGTTGAGCTAGAGGGTAAAGTACATACTTCAGTTTCCACTGAACTTCTACCAGATACTAAAAGCATAAAGGTGATATAAATTTAATAGTACAAACTCATAAAATACAGAATCAATTACCAGATCCGGACGATTGGTTGTTCACAAGTGTACGTGGCTCAACTGAAACGCTCCTAGAACTACCTTAAAATAATAGAATTTATTTACAAGAAAGTTTACTTGAAAAATACAATTAATTTACCAGGTTCCGATTCGTTTTTGTATCTCATCATGAACATTTTGTGATTTGGAGACTCCACGTGATTGAAAAGGACCTGGACATTGTAGGTCATGAAGTCACTACACGCCGTACACGTAATTTTGTTATCACGTCGTCTAAAATAGATTTGCTCTATTTGGACGTTGGGGGGTTGTGCTGACCAGACCTTATGGTACTTTTTAATTGTTTCTTTGGTGCTCTTTAGGGAAAGATTGTCAACGTGCTGCCGTGAATTAATGTGAGTAGGAACGCATCGATTAACGTATGTATTGCAGACAATGCAGTAAACTTTATCTTCGATGTTTTGTAATATGGGGTATTTTACATTGTCAATAACTACGTGGTAACTTAATAGATCTCTGTAAATTGTTGTCTTAATAAGATTGCTATAGTTCACTAGATCACACTGTACATTATCTACAAAAAAAATTGCATTTATAGTAAAGAAAGAACAGCAATAAATGCTTTAAATATTTGGATTGTTTGAGAACTGCAGTATATTTATTATACGAGGCATGTTTTTTAAGTAAGGGCCGTTTTGTTGTATACACTAAGAGGTGGTGTGAACGTCGCAACGGGTACTTGCGTCGTGTTCCGGCATTCCTTGGGAACAATTGTGCTTAGTTGCAGCTGTGTGGGTAACCTGTACGTCTGTTCTGTGTCTTTAAAATGATTATAGAATCGTCCATCACCACCATAAATGCGGTAGCCTATAGTCAAACTCTGCGAAAACTACGCAGAGCTATTCAGAGCAAAAAACGCGGTATGCTGACAGAGGGAATTCTGCTACTCCATGACAATGCAAGACCTCACACCGCAGGTCAGATTCGAGCTTTATTGGACTCTTTTGGCTGGGAAGTTTTGGACCAGCCTCGACCTTGCGCCGAGCAATTTCCATCTTTTCCGCTATCTCAAACATTATCTCGGCCGCAACCGCTACAACGATGACGAAGACGTGAAAACGGCCGTGACTTTTTGGTTATCGGAACAGGCGGCAAGTTTCTATGAAGAGGGTACTCAAAATTTAGTTGTAAAGTTTGATCAGTGTTTAAACAAATTTGACAGCTATGTTGAAAAATAGAGAAATGTATGTAGGATCTGAAAATAAATTTGGTTTTTGAAAATTTTGTTTCTTTTGGTTTTTATTTTCAAACGGCCTTTGCTTAAAAAACACGCCTCGCATTTCACTTGATCGTAGTGTACATTATCTATAAAGATAATTGTATTTTTAAGATGTATAAAGAAAGAATAGAGTGCTTTAAATATTTGAATTGTTTAATTGTTTAATAATAATATATTTATTATATTTCACTAGATCGCACTGTACATTGTCTATAAAGAGAATTGTATTTTTAAGAATGCATTTATAATAAAGAATAGCAATAAATGTTTAAATATTTGGATTGTTTGGGAACTACAATAAGATGCCGCTAACGTGCAGATGCGATAACACGAACGTTTCGTTATTATTAAGATTAAATATTTTCTATGTCGTACTCTGTAGTGTAAACAACGAATTTATTCAAAAACGCGAACAATGAATAGGCTTATTATTAGTTATCTGAGCAGTATATTTATTTCTGTATCAAATTCCTTTCATTAGCTGGGGTTTCCCCTCTCCTCATAGTATGATACAGCATGTGAAATAACGAATTTACAAAGAAAAAATTACATTCGTTTTCGCTATGTATTCTCAAAGATTTTCTTCTTTTCCATTTCGCCTGAATTAACAGATGAATATATAAAACACGAAATTATGTATGGATCAAAATATCTTTTCTTGTAAGAATAGTTTCTATTAACAAACACAGCTATGGGTAATCCTCTTCCTCTTTTCTTAGCTAACCTACTTCTGAATAACTTTGGAAGTAAAACTAAAATTAATTGTTTTCACGAATATGAAGACAGTAGTTTTTACTTTTTAATTAATAGATTGCTTTCAATCCCGCTAACACTTACAAATTTTAAAAAAGAACTAGAACACATACTTACAGTCGCAGAATTGAATGGTTTTGACAAAAAAATTGGGTTTAATGCTGAAAATAAACTCGAAAAGAAAAAGACAAAATTTTCAAATATCACATTATTGCAAATAATAAAAAACACTCCAAAATAACGTTAGATAAAATTTTGTATTACAGTGTTAATAAATGATTTAAAAGCCATAATTTAATACCAGCTTTTTCAAGAGCAATACAACAAAAAATCATTTTAAAACGTAATTAATGAACTCCAATTCATTAGAAGATTCGGGTATTTAAAAAATATGTTATGATTCTTGTCCAAAATTATACATACACTACCGGTCATATTTATTTGCCCACCTTTAGTTTTAGCAAAATTTATTAAACTATCAAATGTGTACTGATAATTTATTTATTGTATCAATACAATAGTGCAAAATAAACATAAAATAGTTACATTTTTCTTATATAAAAACTTTATCATTAATTATTATTAAATTTTGCTCTCATCAATGTGCCCACCTTTATTTTTGATAATTGCGGCACATAACCGCGGCATCCTTTCAATTAATTTTTGCAGTGTATCTTCTGTAATTTGTGCCCAGGCTTCTTGAAGTTGTTCCCACAGTACAGTGGTGGATGATAGAGCACGTTCTCGAACCTTCCGGTCCAATTCTTCCCAAAGAAGTTCTATTGGGTTCAGATCGGGACTTTGAGCTGGCCATACCATTATAGAGATTTCCCCATACCATTATAGAGATTTGCCCTTGCTCTTCTAGTTGACGCAAGTAATGGCCACACAATCTAGAAGTGTGTTTCGGATCGTTGTCCTGTTGAAATACAAAGTTTTCGCGAAGAATCCTTAGTCCTGAAGGAACAGCGTTATTTTCGAAAATTTCTTTGTAGCCTTCTTTTCTTAGGATTCCCTCAATTTTGACGAGATCGCCTACAGATCTTCCACCAAAACACTCCCAAATCATTACTGAACCTCCTCCATGTTTTACGGTAGGCGCAATACATTCTGGCAGGACTCTTTCTCCTGCGGATCTTCTTACGAATATTCGCCTTTTACTACCGAAAAGTTCAAACTTCGATTTGTCTGTCACAACACATTATTCCACTGATCAATCGTCCAATGCTTATGTTCTTTAGCCCAATTTAGTCGTTTTATCTTGTTTTGCTTTCGTAGTAGTGGTTTTCGCAGAGCAATTCTTCCGCATAAATCCACTTGCCTTAACCTTCTCTGTACCGTGGACACACTAATTGGTTTAGCACTAATAATATTGTTGAATAATTATAATACAGATTTTTCGAAAGATAATCCGTATTTCAGGAAACACATAAAATTGGGGTGGGCAAATAAATATGACCGGTAATGTACAGGAAAAATGTTCAAACAAGATATAAGGAACATACGTGCAATGTCTTTTAAGTTTTGCATAGTGGCACATAGAGGGCGTCGCAAATCAAGTGTCAGTGCTCACAATTAACCTCTATCTTTAGTTAACCCAAATCCAAAGTTTCAGTGACATATGTGTAGTGTTGTACCTATAACGAACTGTCTTTCTCTAAGTGTCTCCAAAAAGATGGTCGCGACATTTATCTCGATACCAGGTCATGTAGCAACAATTTCTCTACAAGATCAAAGAATTGTTACTGCCAATTGGTATGCAACCATTTGTTTGCCGCAAGTCATCGCTGGGCTTTGAAAAGCCAATCCCGAACGACGAATCATTCTTTTATATTGCCTTTTCTAATGACGTAAACTTTAACAAAGGATTTCACTTTAACCTTTTTTATGAGATTCAAAATTATATAATATTTATATAAACTCGTAAGTAAGAAGTCTAGGCTACTACTGACGATACATTGAATTTTCAAATAAAAAAACCTAGTCTGTAAAAAAGTAAGGTGTTTATTTCACAAGTTTTCACAAGTGCTCAACTACTTTATAGTGTTTATAGTTCCAGATATTCGTTAAATATTTAGTTATATTATGTTTTATATTTTAAGAATTAAAAAAAATATGTGTGTATACGTACAGTCTTAAATCTCGTACAAGGGGAAAACATAAACGCATTTCAAAAGGAAACAAGATCGCAATAGAGACTAGAAACTTTTCTCATCGGGAAATATCAAGGAGGAAATATGTTTCCTGTTGACAGGGAAGCGATATTACTTCATGAAAACTTCCACGATGACCGGGTGTACTCGTTGTCGAGGGATTATAAAAATCACAAAACGCGAAGATCGCATTATAAAAAGGTTTGAAAAATCGACAGTTATCTCTTAAAGAAGTGCTACGCAGTCTATAATAAAGCAACATAAACATATTGGAACAAATATGAAAGTTACGGTTGTACGAAGAAAAAAATTTATAGTCGGTCTTCAGAAAACAAAATTAACAAAAGAAAATGAAGAAAGCGAGGTAGCATAAAGACCTTACGGTTGGTGGCTAGAAAAAATGTTCATCCTTAATTTCATTTAAGTACTTAAAATTTTACACATTATCTGTAAATTTAGAATTAAATCGAAAATATCTTTTTTGAAGGTTGTGTTTGGTGATGAATAACGATAAAAGAACTGTCTCGTTTCGTTAGGACGAGCCCGTCTGAACGTTTTTAATTATTTGGAACAACGCACCATAAAAAAAGATGTCAGAATTAGACTATAAAGCTAGATTTTTTCGAAAGATGGTGCAACTAATCCCGTCTCACTTTCAAGCAAATCATCCTTGTATTATTTAAATTAATACGTATTAATCTTTTTATTTCGCATATCTTGCAATAGATATGCGAAATAAGAAGATTGTATCGTGTTATCTTCTATATTAAATGCTTATTTTTTTTTATAAAATTCTTCGAAAAGCCTCTCACTGACATAATCAAGTCATCTGTAATGTATTATTAAATAACACGCGCAATTGCGGGTAACAAATAGACACACCGAAATCATTTAAATAAAATATTTTTAACGCTATAATTATATCAACTAATAGAATTACAATAATATTAAATGTAGGCGGTTATAAATAAATTCAGTTATTTGTATTGCTAGTGGATTGTTTACAAAATAAGAATTAATGAAAATTAGGCGGAAAATATAGTTGGTTTTAGAAAATCGTTTCAACTCTTTTTAATTTACATTTATTATCATTTCACAAAACAAATAAGCTATTAATGTTTAATATCATATCATTTATTCATGCAGACCAATTAACTATAATTTAGTATTACTCCTACGCATGCGTATCAGCAATAACTTGGGCCTAAAAGTAAGATCGTAAAATACGCATGCGCAAGACTAATTCAAAGTTAAGACAAAGTTGTTTATACGTAGGTTATCTTTTAAGTGTTGCATATAAAACTGTAATAAAACAGTAGATAGCTTTTAAAGATTTCATTGTTTTTCGAAGTATTCTCCACGAAGATTAATGCACTTTTGCATGCGCTCCTTTTGACGATTGGAACCTTTGCCCACGCAGTCCGTTCTTGATTTTCGGAAAGCTGAAGGAATCGTTGAGGAGGATGGTCCAACAATTCGACGTTTTGCGTTAAAGATTCAATTGTCCTGTGTGCTGTGCGCGAACTTGCAATGTCGTGGTGGAGGATGATTCGTTGTTCGGGGTTGGTTTTTCGAAGTTCAGCAATGACTTACGGTAAACAAATGGTTATATCGGCAGTAACTGTTCTTTGATCTTGTAGAGGAATTCTTGCTACATGACCTGCTATCGAGACAAATGTTGCGACCATCTTTTTGGAGACACTTCGAGAACGGATGATTTTTGTCGAATGTTGTTCACCTTGAAACACCCAAACAGACGACTGGCGTTTATTTTCTGACTCGTATGAGTAAATCCAAGATTTATCACTACTGACTAATTGTTTACACACAATTCTTTGTGCAAAATTTTTTGAATTGAGGTCTTTGAAATTCCCAATAAAGCTTCAATCTGGCGATATATCACATATCGATCTTCGTTGATGATTTTGCGCACAGCATCGACGTTTTCGCTATCCGTCCACGTTTGAATTCTCTATCCCAACGAGAAATTGTTGACTGATGTGATGTTCCATTGCTGAAGACAGAAACCAACTCGGCGAGGCATTCTTGTCTTCGAAAATTATAAAACATTATAAAAAATTATTTTTTAGTTTAATTTAATTTTTCAACTAACTTGTCAACTTTGACAGTTGATTGTAGTTATAACACTACACGTATAACACTGAAACTTTAGATTTAGCTAAAGATGGAGGTTAATTTTTAGTACTGACATTTGGTTAATGGCGCCTTCTATGGCCCACTATGCAAAACTTAAAAGACATCCGACGTATGAACTTACCACTACAGGAATTACATTTCAATATGTTTTAACAGCGGACGAGCTTAAGTTATTTTTGGATTATATATCCTAAGTTTTTGAATTAATTGGCTTCATTATGGGCTAGAGCAATATTTCATTTATATTTCTGCGATTGTTTTATAAAAATATTAATTTTAGATCAAGTATGTTGTTTATTTAATTTTTCAATTAAATAAATACGTTTTTAAATGGTAAACATATTTCAAACCAGTTCTTTTACATTGATAAGATAGTCACGTACTCAAGTGCTGATATTCGAAGTTTCTTTAACAGTCACTATTTTTTCCTCTAACCATTCATTACTCTTCAAATTTTATTTAATTCATTGGGAAATTTCGTCAAATATTTTAGTTGCTTAATTACACAATCTGATGGATTATAATCATACAAGATAAGTGATACAATTTATCAATGAATAACTTCTACTTTGAAACTACTTTATTTGATTTTTAAGTATTTGTTGTTGGATATAATTCAATAATTCGGTAATTCCCAGAAAAGTAGAAAATTTAATATCTATACTTATCAATCAGGTGGCCTTTTTCAATAGAATATTCTTTTTTTCTCTAAAGCAATAGGAATTCTAATTTAATTAAGTAATAAAGTGTATGATTAAAAAAAATATAATGAAAAATTCTGTAAAGTAACAGACTAATTATAAACTGAAGAAATGCCACTTGTATATGACAATGTATATGAAATTGAAACAAAATGCATAGAAGGATCTTTATTAGGTCTATCGGAAAGTTTTGTCCGTTTTTAGAATAAAGCGAAATAAATTTTTCATGCCTTGAATATACTTTATTGAATAATATAATTTCCATCATTATTTACCACTTCTTGCCAGTGTGATGGCAATTTATATATCCTATTTTTAAAAAATGTCTTATCCCTAGAGGCGAAAAAATGAACCAGTGCTTGTCTGATATACACCGCTATATTTTGTACGAATTCTAACAAGGAAGAAATGCTACAGAAGCGTGTAGAAATGTGTTGAAAATATTTAGTGACGGTACAGTTTTTGATAGAACATTTAGAAAATGGTTCGAAAAATTTAAAATAATAATAAATATTGTAAGAAAATGTGCATATTGTGAATCCGGAATAATTATTAATTATAATTATAAACTGAAGAAATGCCACTTGTATATGACAATGTATATGAAATTGAAACAAAATGCATAGAAGGATCTTTATTAGGTCTATCGGAAAGTTCTGTCCGTTTTTAGAATAAAGCGAAATAAATTTTTCATGCCTTGAATATACTTTATTGAATAATATAATTTCCATCATTATTTACCACTTCTTGCCAGTGTCATGGCAATTTATATATCCTATTTTTAAAAAATGTCTTATCCCGAGAGGCGAAAAAATGAACCAGTGCTTGTCTGATATACACCGCTATATTTTGTACGAATTCTAACATGGAAGAAATGCTACAGAAGCGTGTAGAAATGTGTTGAATATATTTAGTGACGGTACAGTTTTTGATAGAACATTTAGAAAATGGTTCGAAAAATTTAAAATAATAATAAATATTGTAAGAAAATGGGCATATTGTGAATCCGGAATAATTATTAATTATAATTATAAACTGAAGAAATGCCACTTGTATATGACAATGTATATGAAATTGAAACAAAATGCATAGAAGGATCTTTATTAGGTCTATCGGAAAGTTCTGTCCGTTTTTAGAATAAAGCGAAATAAATTTTTCATGCCTTGAATATACTTTATTGAATAATATAATTTCCATCATTATTTACCACTTCTTGCCAGTGTGATGGCAATTTATATATCCTATTTTTAAAAAATGTCTTATCCCTAGAGGCGAAAAAATGAACCAGTGCTTGTCTGATATACACCGCTATATTTTGTACGAATTCTAACAAGGAAGAAATGCTACAGAAGCGTGTAGAAATGTGTTGAAAATATTTAGTGACGGTACAGTTTTTGATAGAACATTTAGAAAATGGTTCGAAAAATTTAAAATAATAATAAATATTGTAAGAAAATGGGCATATTGTGAATCCGGAATAATTATTAATTATAATTATAAACTGAAGAAATGCCACTTGTATATGACAATGTATATGAAATTGAAACAAAATGCATAGAAGGATCTTTATTAGGTCTATCGGAAAGTTCTGTCCGTTTTTAGAATAAAGCGAAATAAATTTTTCATGCCTTGAATATACTTTATTGAATAATATAATTTCCATCATTATTTACCACTTCTTGCCAGTGTCATGGCAATTTATATATCCTATTTTTAAAAAATGTCTTATCCCGAGAGGCGAAAAAATGAACCAGTGCTTGTCTGATATACACCGCTATATTTTGTACGAATTCTAACATGGAAGAAATGCTACAGAAGCGTGTAGAAATGTGTTGAATATATTTAGTGACGGTACAGTTTTTGATAGAACATTTAGAAAATGGTTCGAAAAATTTAAAATAATAATAAATATTGTAAGAAAATGGGCATATTGTGAATCCGGAATAATTATTAATTATAATTATAAACTGAAGAAATGCCACTTGTATATGACAATGTATATGAAATTGAAACAAAATGCATAGAAGGATCTTTATTAGGTCTATCGGAAAGTTCTGTCCGTTTTTAGAATAAAGCGAAATAAATTTTTCATGCCTTGAATATACTTTATTGAATAATATAATTTCCATCATTATTTACCACTTCTTGCCAGTGTCATGGCAATTTATATATCCTATTTTTAAAAAATGTCTTATCCCGAGAGGCGAAAAAATGAACCAGTGCTTGTCTGATATACACCGCTATATTTTGTACGAATTCTAACATGGAAGAAATGCTACAGAAGCGTGTAGAAATGTGTTGAATATATTTAGTGACGGTACAGTTTTTGATAGAACATTTAGAAAATAGTTCGAAAAATTTAAAATAATAATAAATATTGTAAGAAAATGGGCATATTGTGAAGCCGGAAAACCTGTAAGAGAATGTTGTGTATATGGTGGGATAATCGAGGAGCAACGCATTGTGAGCTGTTGAAACCGAAGGAAAATTAAATTCGGAGAAGTACTGTTGGCAATTGCATAATTTAAAAACAGCACTCCAAGAAGAGGGACCGGCGATGTTCAATAGGAAGGAAACTCGCAGAGTTGCTAGGCTGGGATATTCTGTTGCAACCACCATACTCCCTGGACCTATCACTAGTTCTGTTCTTATAAAATTTTTTGCAGGGCAAAAAATTCAAAAATGAAGAAGATATCAGACAAGCACTGGCAAAAAGTCATAAATAGTGACAGAAATTACATTATTCAATAAAGTTTATTCAAGGTATGAAAAGTTTATTATTTTGTTTTATTCTAAAAACCGAGAGAACTTTCTGGTAGGCCTGATATATTTTCTCAAGTGCATATAAAAAGATAGAATAAGTATTTTATATGAAGAAGTGAAAGTAATGATCAAAGATAATGTAAACATATATCCCCTTGCTGAAAAGAACACAAAAGCTGAAAAAAGAAGTTTATTATATAAATAAGGGGAACTCTGATTCAATAAAAAAATATTTAGTTGTGGATATAGTATTACATCATTTAACCATAGCATTTATTTTTTTTTATTCATGTCAAACATATCTGTTCATATATGATTAATGAAATTTAAAAAAAAGCCAATACTCTTTAAATTAAAAAAAAGAAAGCTATGGAGATTTTAATTTCCATTGCAAAAAAGAGATCAGTTATTGTTTATTGAAACAGGTAAATGAAAAGAATAAAACATGTACACTTACCAATATTTTCCTTGAAACATTTGCTATTTCTCAGGTGGTTTAACAAGCCTATAAAGGGAATTTCATGCGTACACCTAATACACTGAATTTTCTGGGTGTTCACAAGACGAAATTCTTTTTGTAAAAGTTGATACTCTGGTTCCATTTTTGTGAAATAATTGTGATAAATTTTAATACATTCATATTGTTCAATTAATGATCGCCCATGCCTTTGTCCAAGAACATGTTGTATAACATTATTATTTCCATAAATATTACATACACATATGAGACATAGAAAACAGTCATCCAAAACATAAATCGTGTAAAAATATACTTGTTTATTATCAGATGTATGTGGTTTAAAAAATAATTGTTCCTTAATGCTGTTATCATAACGTATGATTTCATGTAGGTCATACTCTTTAGGATCAAAAATAGTTTTTTTACTCCTATTACCTGAATAATATATTTATATACAAAAATACTTTTACAAATTTTTAAAAATTACATACCTAATGGTGTAAATTCTTCACATACATGATTTTGTAGATTATCCAATAAAGTCCCCTCATAACAAATTTTAATTCTTTTATTACATGTACAGGTATAATTAGTCTTTATATTTTTCAGCTTTGACAGTACTTTGTCTTCTGAATTCTGAAGTGTATCAGACAGGCTTCTTATATTATGATATAAATACATTAAATCATAGTCACTCATTTGACTTTTGGTATTATTTATACCGCCAATTGATTTGTTGATATCCAGAATCTTATCCTGCAAGTCCTGACTGGTTTTCTTTTGTAAAAATTGTAATGTAGAGGTTATTTCAGTATTTGGTATATTTCTTATTAAATGTGAAATATCAGGAGGGTTCTTAATTAACCGTGAATCCATGATGTTTATATTTTAAGAACACACTTAAATTATTTAAACAATCACACACACATTTCAGTGAATACAACATAAACTAGCTTTGCAGTTCAGAACATTTTTCTCGAATATATTATATCGGGTGTATGTTAATGTCCGAGACCCACGTGACCAGCGATATAGGTATTTACTTGTACCACTATTGGCGCTACTGAAAAACAATTAGTTACTGTATATTCTTTTGACAGGTCGAAGTTACGAATTGTTACGAATTTCTAAGTTACCATTACCTTTTTATTATTACTTTATCTGTTTTTTATTGGGTAAGTTAAACGCTATTAATTGAGATTTTTGTGGTTACGTTGCTTTTTCACATTTTAGAGTTATTAAGATATTTACAATGCCTTTTACACAGGAACAAGATGCCTTTATTGTAATGGCACATTTTCGCAGTGGAACGCGCAATGCAGACGGAATATGGACGTATAGTTTACAATCATGCATAGATCAATTTATGGAAGCATATCCAGAAGTTGACATTAATTATGATGTTTTTAAAAATCATAAATGCATACTTGTAAACCGATTCCAGAATAAACATTGCATTTGCAGAGGAAAATCAACAGGTAGACCCACAGTTTTGACTCAACCAGTTGTTGATGATATTCGCAATCGAATGGATGTAAGCCCTAATAAATCACTACGGAAACTATCGGCACAAACAGGTAATAAATTATATCAGCCCGTGAATTTATTGTAGTGACATTTATCAAAACTTTTCAGGGTTCAGTATTGCAACATGTTCAAAAGCATTAAAAAAAGAACTGCACATGCACCCATATAAAGTAACTGTTGTCCAACAACTTTTACCTGCTGATTTCGAAAAACGCATTAATTACTGCCAATGGTTCAATGAACATTTAAATAACAATGATTTGTTAGACTTAACCTTCTTTACGGATGAAGCTTATTTCCATCTATCAGGTTATGTAAATAGCCAAAATTATAGAACCTGGGCTACTGAAAAACCTGAAGCATTTGTTGAAACTAGTTTACATCCAATCAAAATTGGAGTTTGGATAGCAATATCACGACGTCGTATTATTGGACCTATATTTTTTAATGAAACCATAACTGCTGCAAGATACCGACAAAATATTTTGGAAGAATTTATTGAATCCTTGCATGACGATGAAATAACTTTAGGATATTTCCAGCAAGATAGTGCTACAGCCCATACTGCACGAGCTACTCTTGAGTATCTGCAGCAGTTTTATGGAGATCGTATCATAAGCCATGGATTGTGGGCTCCTCGATCCCCAGACTTAACACCGCCTGACTTTTATTTATTTGGACGGATGAAGAACAACATATTCAAAAATCGCATACATGATTTGGATCACTTACGAGATGCAATTCGATATGAAATCGAAAGCATAACTCCTGCAGAACTTGAAAACGTTTTCGAAAATATGAAACGTAGAGTTAATTTATGTTTGGAAAATAATGGGGGCCATTTTCAACATTTATTGTAAAATAAAAAGTTATTGTGAAATAAAGAGTTATACATTACTTTAATCTGTATTTATTGTAGTAAACAGTTTTTGAAACATTATAACAACAATATGTACGAAATTACATTACTTGTCAAAGTGACAATTTAAGGTTAAGTTAGCGGAATCGTAGATATAAACTATGGTGTCCAACTGTAGAAAAATACATGAGGTCACGTGGGTCTCGGACATTAACATACACATAGTACAAAATAAAAAGAAAATTTACCTGCAACTTGCAAAACAGTGCCGCCAACAGCAAAAAAATATTTTTGATAAAAAGGAATATAAGTTTTACTACAGTTTTCTGTATTAAATTAAATAAGCCTTTCCATAATATAGTACATAAAAAGCTAGGACATGTAATTTGAACAGCATATTCATATATTCATTGTATATTAAGAAAATCGCCTGTCTATTAATGTTTGAAACTGATCTTATGTCAAATTTAGAAAATTTCTTTGCTTGGTATTTACAGCACTGAGAAACATATTATCATGAATTTATTCATTGAATTCAGCGGATGCAGTTGCTGAGCTGTTAAAACAGTAGTGCTGTTCATGACAGATATAAAAGATAATTGTAGCTGAGCGAATTCCTCAGCATAAATGAAATACGCTGATATAACTCAACGCTCCAAGCACAACCTTATTGTTTTCTGTCCTGTAGTTGTTGATTACTAATTTACTACATGGATACACAAATGAACGAGTAACAATTGTATATCTTAGTTGTGGTCTATCTCGAGAAAAGGTCGAGTTATCAAGAACATCCATTAATGCCTGCTAAATTCAGTCATCATTTGGAAAACAATTAAGAACTAGAGAATTAGGTAGCTTCATACCTGAAAAATCACCACCTCTATTATTATTATTATTATTATTATTAGCAAATCAAAATTTAAAGACAACTTAGAAATAGTAGTAATAGCAAGATACATGTTAATTGTCAAAATTAGAGTATAGTCGTTTAAAAAACACGAAGAAGCTGATTTTCATCAGAAAATCATCAAGTTGAGTGCTAATATTTAGCAGCTGCGTCCGCTGAACGCATCTAATTAGTATTGTGTTGTCAAATAGGAAAATTGGTTTCTAACCAAAAGTAATGTTAAATGGATAGTATTGGGATAGTGTTTTATGTCTGCCTAGAGATTATAGATGGCACTGTATACTGAAAGTGTTGCCGGTAAATTAGCTGTCTTCATGAAAACCGTTTGTTCTACTTATTGTTGGTTATATTATATATATATATATAGAGATATGGATATATATAGACTGAAAGAGGCAAGGGTGAACTTGAAGTTATGAACCTTTTTTTTTTGCTTAGCAACTACTATTACTATTTTCTTATATTTGTTAATGCAATAGTGATTATAGGCATGTAGTAATATATAAATTTTAATATTTTTAGAATTATTAAACACGCTGGATAGACGATGTTATGTTGCAAATTGTAATCAAGAAGGGTCTGTACTTCATAACTTCCCAAAAGCAGTGTCGTCCCGGTTTTAATCTTGATTAATGCTGAAAATTTTCGGCTGTTGAGTATAAATGATATGCATTAGTATTTGTAAAAAGCATTTCACGGTGAAATATCTAACACGAAAGCATATTTAAGTAATCAATTAAGAAATGTAATTGTAATAAGAATCATTTTGTATAATTTAGAATCAGTTGACTTTTCCCTCACCAATAAAGAAAATCTATAACCAACCACTATCCACATATTAGATGACATAATGTTCCATCTACATCCAAATGTACTATACAAGCAGATATTGATTCAAGTAATATAATTGAAACAATAGTACAAGAGAGCCACTCCCAAGGAACAATTTTTAAATTTCGCGGGTGTTTTAAGTTGCCCAAGGAAAAAATAACTACATCTAAAATTATATTTTATTTTATTACAGCATGAATATTAATAATTAAGGTGTATATTTCAAAATTAAAATTAAAACGAAAACCGTACGCATTAAAAACATGTTATTTCCTAATTTCTTGAATGAATTGAAATCATAGCTATCCTTTATTTTTACTACTGCCAACTCAAAACTTCCGCGTAATTTAAAAATTGTTCCTTGGGCTGCTTCCATATTAATAAGAAAAAGACAAAATTGACATGTAAGGGTTTTTTTGCAAGTAATTTCTAGTAAATAATTTGACTAAGTGGCTTTTTACAAGATTTTTTTTGTTGGTTTTAGAGAATGTGAACATTTAGCAGAATTACGGGCGTCTGCGATAAAATATTTTATTTATGTTATCTTCAACTGCAGTAAAATTAATAATATAATTCTGCAAAGAAGAAAACTACCTGGTTGAGATGAATTTCAATGTAGACTATACAATTATTATGAAAAATTTAGAAAAGTGAAATAATACAAAAAAGTTCGTTAATATATTACCCTGTTGTACATATAACAAAAAGGAAGTTAATTATTCAAGACTATATTTTATATAACATTAGTTTTTATTTTTCTCATAGATATTTAAATGAAATGCAATATTTGATCTAGCTAGACTCAAATATCATTTCATTGTTACATTTATAGTAAGAGGAATAAAAATTACGTAAATTCTTATACTGACAATTCAAAATATTAGTTGAGGGTTGGTCATGTGTGTTTTAGTTCTCCCAGGGATTGTAGATGGGGCTAAACACTGACCTAGTTATTTACAATAATACTACGTTCTTGGATATTTGGTTGTAACTTCTTAGCTTGTAGTCGCTTGGGTTCCTTAGATTTTTTTATAACTTTTCTATCCACTCTTCATTCCTATATTAAATTTTCGTTACATTTATTGCTATTTTCATATAAACTAAAATAAGTTTTTGTAAACTTCATTAATGACTGCAATGGTTATTATGCTCAAACAAAATGCTTTTATCTTAATGGCCTTTAGAGTGAGGTACATGATTCTGTCGGACTTCCCGAAGCAAAATGTTATCAATACAAGTCAAGAGTATTGATTGCTTTAAAGCGAAAAACTCTGTAAGGGAAAATCCATAGGAAGACCTTTGCTACTTAACTAGTAACTGAACACAAGATTCATGCTACTACATGGACATAACAGAATGTTCTTGAAAATATGAAGGAACAAAAATTAATTTTTGTCTAGAGCATCCAATCCTTTTTTGTAATTGTTAGTAACTGCATGTTTTTCATTGTCGTCATGATTTTAAAATTTATTTTGTAAAATAATTGCAATTAGCAATAAACATTTGCAAAAGTAAAGTCACTGTTTAATTTTTATAATTACATCAAAGGTGATTTTCCATTTGGAAGTTAATGTTAATAAGTACCCATTTAAAACTAGGCACATATGTAAATACATTTATGAACTAATTTAATTATCAATTTACTGCACTTAATTTAGCAAAATTTTATTTTCTAACTCTTTTAAACAATAAGTATATTCTAGCCTTGTTAACATTTTTATTAGAAACAGTTTACTCATTTTTAATTGTTGTTTGTTTATAAAAGCAGAAATTATTCAATGTTTCCGTTTGGATTTTTTCTTCTTCTCAATTTTTTTACTTCGTTGTATTCTTCTTTGATGCATCCAAACAGGGTATGTACCATTTTGATCTTTCATTGTCTTTGGATTGAACACTCTCTTTTTATCAGTATCCATTGAATTTGACATATCGCTTTCCATTTCGCCTTTTACATTTTCTTTGGGTATAACAGTTGCGACGTCTGTAATTGAAGTCATTTCTACATCTTTCTTAGTTTCATCTACACCTAACGTCTTCTTGAGTCTTTCTAATTCTTTTTGACTATAACGTAACCTCTTTACAGCACGGCATTTTCTTTTCCATTTACTTCTGATACTCTTTGCCATTCTTCAATTCTGTAATTATAAACATAGCAAAATAAAGTAAGAATGATTAATTAGTATTAAATATCATACCACGAGATATATATTAAACGAAAGAATTATTTAACATGTATACAACGTCAAAAGTGGAAGTGAATGTCAAAATTGGGGGACATATTGAAACAGGAATGCAGGCTCGGCAACTGAATAACATTCATGAAAGGAATTGTAAAAATAATTTGTAACTTTGCTGCATTGTATTGATATAAGGTGGACTGAATGAGTATGTGCAGTTGTTTTTTATATTTTAAATAATTTTTTCATATTAAAGGAAATTTTACAGATTTCTTTTTTTCAATAGCGAAAGGTTAGTGGTCTTATGTCAGTCTTCTATAGGGATTAAAATGTACTATTTTAGGGACAAGTCAATATTTTGCTCTGTATAATATTCATTCCTGTAGGCTTATTTGCGTTTGGGGTTCTTTTATGGTCGAAATTTTATTGATTTCATTCATTCATGACATTTAATAGTGATTAGTGGGTCACAAAGTAGTTATGAAGTGGTCAAAAGAACCTACATTTATTAATGCACTAAAAATGAAATAGATAAGAAGGTTATATTCCGTAAATATTTGTGTATAAGTAAGTAATAAAAATTCTGCTATAACGTTATATTTTAAGGGGCGTGCATTCATAATTGATTATTTATTTTTTTCCCTTGAACTCTTACTAAGATTTGAATAATATTATTGTTCCTTTTTAGATTTTTACAATGTCACAGGCTGGTACTCCATCTTCTGATCCTTGGGTGATTTTATCCAAGGAAAGACTACGTTATGAAGAACTTTTTAAAGCATTAAAGCCAGTGAATGGTATCGTAACTGGAGAACAGGCAAAGGGATTTCTATTACAGTCTCAACTGCCACCATCAGTACTGGGACAAATATGGTAAATAATATTGATGTTCTTTTTTATAAAATGAGAAGATTCATTTCAAGAGGAATAAAAAAAAATAAGACATATTTAATGTAATTTAATTAGAAAGTGCTTGTTCAATTTTCAGTAGAATTCTACAGTGTTTATGGTTTATTTTTCATTTCTATTATTAAACAATGGATGAAACTGGTACATTTTTCTTCACTTGAAATTTGCTTATCAAAATAGTTTTTGAATTAATCTTCATTTATATTTTACAGTAAATTTAATCATATTAATAATCTATGCTGAAAGTGATGTTGCACATAGAGATTTTAGTTTTGGATAGAAATAGCTGGAGTTTGATTAATGACACATTTGTCAATATTAAGTAAATTATTTTTTCTTAAAATTCTACATGATAAATTCTTCAAAAAAATTAAACTTATCTATTAAAGTATTCCTTTTTTTTAAGAGGTATTTATGTTGATTAAAAGAAATTGTAAATACTAAAGGAAATATTAAAACAAATATACAGTCGTCCACAAAATATCTGCCTACTCTATTCTGCTGTTTGAGGACACATTTATATAAGCTATTTCTAATGTAAACAAACATGGCAATAACAATAGAAATATTACTGCCTATTTTAAAATATTTAATCAGTAAATGTAAACTATCCCCATGTTACTGTAAAGGCACAATGGAGGAAAGACATGTGTTGAAGGATGTTCTGCTTCCATATTTAGACCAATCAGATCCTAATGAAGGTGCTTACATCTTTATACATGACAGTGTATCTTGTAATAAGACAAAATCTCCTACAAATTTTTTGAAATTCGCGTGTTTGCCAGTGCTTCATGGTCGGGAAATTCTCCCGATTGAAGCGCCACTGAAAATGTGTGGGGTGTATTGAAATTGGTAGTCTATTCAAGATAAAATACCACCATTCAAGAAATAAGGTTGATATCCAAGAGATGTGTGGCAAAATGTACGAATAATTAAGAAACCGATAAAAGGCTCCAGTGAAAGTTATGCCAAAGAGCAGTGATACGAGCAAAGGGCGAAAGTTACGAAATATTTGTAATTTCTGCAAAAGCGTTACTTTTATTACTCACTATCAATAGTTTTTGTTAAACTTTCTATATTATTTTGCTGTACAACCAAAAATATATGCAGATGGCAGATTTTTGTCAGGTACTATGTCATTATTGCGTTGTACCACTAATATAATATTGGTTCTTTTAGTGTTTTATATCGTTATAACACGTAATATAATTATTGTTTTGTTATAAAATTTGTATTGCGCAACATAATGCTAATGAAATATTTTTTATTTTAGGGCCCTGGCAGATACAGATGCCGACGGCAAAATGGATATAAATGAATTCTCAATAGCTTGCAAGTTAATCAATTTAAAATTGCGCGGTTTCGAAGTACCGAAAGTTCTTCCACCAGTATTGCTTGCCTCTTTGAAATCCCAAACTCCGCCAGCAATTCCTCCATTACCCAATGCGTCTTTAATAAATCCACCACCTCGTCCAGAACCACCAAAAGTTGCACCGATAATGAGCCAACCAACTAGTCAAACCAATACTCCTTTGATACCTAACTTAACGGGCCAAGTGGCGCCGTTAACTAGCAGTATACCGACTGGAATAGTCCCACCGATGCAGAGTGTTCCTATGCAAAATGCATCTCAAGCCGTAGCACCACTACAGACGTCAATACCGCCTATGCAACCCGTACAGCCTTTGATCTCGGGTATTCCGCCTTTAAATACGCAACCGTTGGTTAGTATGGCTCCTATTAATACTGTGGCTCCTCAAGCGGCGGGAGCAATTCCACCACTGATACCGGGTGTTCAGGCAGTGGTACCGTCTACTATTGGTGCACCACTTATTGCGTCTACGATTGCACACACTGCTCCATTGGTGTCTAGTACAACGGTCGTTCCGCAAAGTGCACCTATTATACCTGGTATTCCCCCTATTTCGACCGCCGGAATGCCTAGTGCTGTAGTTCCGGCTCCCCATATGTCTCCAGCAGGATCAACAAGTAGTGTTGGACCTGGAGCAACCAGTACTCCTAGAGCTAGTATTACTAGTTTAGAGAAAACCGCCTCTACCGATTTAAGGTAAGTACAAAAATAATTTAACTTTATATCTTTAAATATTGAATATTTTAAAAAATTCATTTGTTGGATGATTAATTGTTTTACATTTAAATATGCATTCGAAGTTGTTTTATGTTTATATCATTTAGTGACGAGATAAATGTTAATTGTAATTCAAACTTTTGACATGTGTTGACCGTAAATCCTGCAACAAATTTTAATTTGGAACTAAATGCAAATCACCATAATGAACAGAGCCACAAAGCTAAATATCATTCTTTCAATCTATGGCCAAGCGGTATATTAAGTATTGAATTTTGTTGAGAGCAATATTTTCCAGTGATTGTTCTTGGCTCGACATAGAGATGGCGCAAGTATGAATGAATAATTATATTTGTCAAGTAAAAACATGTGTAATTAATTGTTTGTCTATGGTGATTGAGTTAAGCAAATAAGTTTTAACATTCTGTGAAGATTGGTTAAAATCGAAGTTTGAGCTGTTATAAAGTACTTAGCTTTGAAGGGTTTAACCCCGACGGACTTATAAAATTAGATTCCAATTTAAAGTAATAGTTCACCTAGGTTTTCACGGTAAAAAAGTGGGTTGCTGAATTTAATCAAGATTATACATTTACTGCAGATGATGAATATCTAAAAAACGCTGTATTCGTAAAAGTTCTCGATGGACCTTGCCAACTATATTTTACACGATGTTATGAGCATGAAAAAGCTTTCCGCCCAACTAAGGTGTTTAAACGAACTCTTCTAAAGAGAATTATTTAAAACCGATTCCGTTGAGTTTCTTTAACGTTTTATAAATGTAGATGAAGGATGGATTTACCATAATATAACAGAAACAAAGCAGCAATTCAAACAGCGGAGGTAATAAATGCGTCAAAAACAACGAAAACGGCTTTATCTGCGGCGATGGTTTAGGAATTATTGAGGTATTTTGCTCATTGACTATTTGGAACAAGGCGGAATTACCAAGGAACAGTAAATTTTACTATTGGACTAATGCTATGGTGTCATTCAGACTAAGTGTCTACATCTGGCCAAGACATGCTTTTCGTCATAATAGTACGTCTACATACAGATTTCCGGTTGTTGCTGCAAAATTCCAACATCAACCCTTCAAAATGCTTCCAGCTTCCTTTTTGTTGGAAATGGCTCCTAACGTTTACTATCTTAACTAAAGAAATGGCTCGCTGGGCGAAGATTCATTTAAAATGATGAAGCCAAAGCTGAGACAACCGCTTATTTTGCAGAGCTGAACAAATAGTATTATACAGAGGGTATTAAAAAATTGTAATGCCGTTGTACTAAGTATATTGTTTTGCAAAGTGACTGTCGAAAATATCTCAAAAGCTTTTTGTTTTCTTTGTCAGGCCGTGAACATTCTGAGCCACTCTCTACCCTCCCGCCTCTTGTACTTAGGGCTCCAAACTGAATAGTTTTAGGAAATTACATATGGTTACAGTATCTTTAATCCTGATTGTTTTCGTGTAATGTTTGAAGTTCTATGCCCTCTAGTGGTACCTACCATTTATTATGAATCAAACCACCTTGACTTCTTATATCATATTTTTAGTACGAGTCACAGTTCTGGCGTTGTATACTGCTGGTATGATAGCGAATACGCTTCACTCCAAACTAATTCGTCTCTAGATTTATATGTTTGGTTGTTTCAGCCTAGCCTGAAATTGCCAACTTTAATTTTAGCAAGCCACTGACGAATGGTTCTACAAAATCATTGCATTAAGCACACGTATTTTTTGGCCTTTGTGAAGCAATTTTGCTTTTCGGATAATAAAAGAGTAATAAATGCTGGAAAAGCACTCATTTTCTTCAATTACTAAAGTAACACTAAACTGTTAAGCCGTATGCAAAACCTAACTGCACACTATACAATGAGTTTTTTTACGCTGTCAACTATTAGATAACACTGGTTTACAAAAGAAATTCGTCACAAGGTAAAATATGTAGATGTAAAGATATTTTTACCCTGATTTCAAATATACCTTCAATTTTTTCTATCACGCAGCGTTTACATGTGACAGATTATTTAAATTTAAATATAAATATATTTTCATGCATTATTATTACGTTTCTAATACCTACAAATGAGGAGCAGTTGAACTTCTTGTGAATTTTGCTTCGGGGATTTCCCTTTTGACCGCTCAACAGTAATCGGCAAGCATATTAGGACTCCACTTTCCCTGGTAGTACTTTTCGATAATTGGTGATGATTGTAGCTTCGTTCACAGTGCTCGTTGCTGACAGTACCTAGGTTTTCAGAGAAAAAATTCAAGTGAGAATGCAAGAAACCCCATGGCCATGAATTTTGTGGGTCTAGGTTAAAAGGATGGAATCTTGATAGATGTATTAAGATATGTTATTTTCGTAACCGCCATGATGAATTAAAAACTATGCTCAAAAGAAAATGACGAAAACTTCAGGTATTCTATTGTAACCTGGCGATGAGACGTGGTGTTTTCAATATGATCCAGAGACCAAGCGTCAAAGCTCTGAATGGAAGCATCCAAGCGAAGAAAGACCGAAAAAAATCCGTTTAGATAAGTCAAAAGTGAAAACAATACAGATTTGTTTTATGATTCTAAAGGCATAGTGCACAAAGTGTGTGTACTAGCTAGTCAAACCGTCAATGCTGTATATTATCTTGGTGTTATGAAGCGTCTTTTGGCGCATATTCGTCGTCTGCGCCCTCAATATTTTGAAAATGGTAGCTAGCGTTTGTTACATGATAATGCACTCTCATCGCTCGACGCTTATCACTGATTTTTTAACTACAAATGGCATTTTAACCATCATCCATTCACCGTATTCACCGGCCTTCGTCCCCTGTTATTTCTATTCTCCAAACTACATTTGCCAATGGAAGGACAGCGTTATGCCGACGTCGAAGCCATTAAAAAGGCGTCGACAGCGATCTTTCAGGACATCTCTAAAGATGAACTTTAAAATTCATTCGATATGTTAATTGACCGTGCAAAACGTTGTATTAAAGCCGAAGGTGACTACTTTGAATAAAATAAATGAAATCTACCAAAATAGTAAGCTTATGTTTTTACTTAAAAGAGTTCCGTTTTCTCTGAGACAGACTGTGTATTACTACTAACTTTCTGAACAACCTAGTACTTACATAGATGAATAGTTTTATTACCAAGAACTTTAACAGCGTCAATTTTAGGTAGATAATTTTTTCGCATTAATCAACGAACATGAATTTTAGTATGTGCTGTTTGATGATGTTTGAAAATAAACCATATAAACAAAAAAATTAAATTTTATTGATCGTCATCACTTATTTCAACTATGTCGTCCGACTCTTTTTTTATCTGAAATTCTTCACTTTTCAGCTCGCTTTTGTAGCTTTCCAGACAACCTTTGATAGGAGCGAGCAGAGAAGGGAGTATTTGCTTTTTATCATCTGAATTTAACTTTTTGTAGTCTTCCAATAGGTATAATATCAGCAGCTCTTGATCAGGATCCTTCCTATTATGCCTTTGGAATGTCGAAAGTGGTTGGTCATCTTCATTTATATGTCTTGTTCCTGAAGGTCGACTTGTACTAGGAGTGTTGTCCTGTAATTCTTCAGTCCTTTGATTTCTATAACACAAAAATTTGATTAGTAAACAAATCGAGGTAAAATTATAGGAAAGTAGTATAATACAATAAAATTATGACATTTTTATGTGTCGATTTCGTAAGTAAGTTATTAACTTATCAAACCAGGGTGATAAGTCCGAATTCGAGGCGATATCTGAGAAAATTTTTTGTGGTTTATTTCTCGTTTAATGTGAATTTCGATAGCCAAAAACCATAAGAGGTTCCACTGACAATACTGCCCGTAACTGATGCTGAAGATATGAATGCATGAATCATTATCATCATTAATTCTACTTTTAACTTGATTCATGAAATTTATTATATTACAAGCAATTATTTAACCAAAAAGACCAAAAGAATCAGTATAGTAACTTACCAGGTGTCTCAGAAAATCATTACCCGTTTTGTCGTAAAAAAAACTACATAATTGTCAAGAAAATGGAAAAATGTATTTATTCAAAGTATTGACCATTTGATTCTATAGATTTTGCCCATCTTTCAGGCAATTTATTGATGCCATCCCAAAAAAAACTGTTTGCCCTTTGAGCAAAACCATTCATCGAGCCATTTTCGAACTTCGAAATTGGCGAAGTGCTGCTTTGCAAACGTGTGTCCCATTGATGTGAAAAGGTGATAGTTGGACGGGGCAAGGTCTGAAGGGGCACGGTGGGTGCGATATTCGGCCCCATCCAAGTGCTTTCAACGCTTTGACCGGTTTTGCTCTATGAGATCGTGCTGTAAAATCACTTTACCATGTCTTCGAGTCCGTTCTGGACGTTTTTCTATCAATGCATGGTCCAAATTGATAGTTTGTTGTCGGTAATGATCAGTATTAACTGTTTCTCCAGGTTTCAACAGTTCGTAATACACCACGCCACTCTGGTCCCACCAAGCACAGAGCATTGTCTTACGACCAAAACGATTTGGCCTTGAAGTCGAAGGGCCGGCTTCGCCAGGTGATAATCATGATTTTTTTGCTTAGAGTTATCAAAATAAATCAATTTTTTATCACCCATCACTATTCGATGCAGAAATGACTTCCGATCATACCTTTGAAGTAGCATTTCACAGACGATTTTTCGATTTTCCATTTTCCTGTCATTCAATTGATGTGGCACCCATTTTCCCATCTTTTGAATTTTTCTCATTGCTCGTAATCGATCGCTAATCGTTTCTTGTGTCACATTTAGCGCTTCTGCCAATTGTGTTTGAGTTTGGGTTGGGTCTTCATCTGATAACTCCTGCAGTTTCTCATCTTCAAGCTTTTTGGGTCTACCAGAACGTTCTTTGTCTTGTACATCGAAATCACCACTTTTGAATTGTCAAAACCACGCCTCATATGTTTTTATGGTTGGAACATGCCCACCGTAAGTTTCTACCAGCAAACAATGATTTTCAGCGGTTTTTTTTCTTTTGATTAAATAAGAAAAGTAATGCGTGTCGCAAATGCACTTTTTCGGACACGAAACTAGACGTTTTCACAGAAGTGTAAATCTATGACAGTGTTACTTTCGCAAAATATGACATGTATGGCTTTGAAGCTTGATGTCAGTAGAATAAAGTGGCATATGTGTGAAATCATAAAATTGCTTACAAAAACCGGCGGTTTTCCGGTACATCTGGTACATATAAACTGTAAAGCTTCTAAAATAAAAAAATTCTGTAATATAATATGCAATTCATAGTAGTTTAAATCTTTGTCTTGGTATAGGCAATGCTTTTGAATGAGGCACTTTAGGATAATCTTATTTTTGTTTTTGTTGAGGATTGAAAGATTTTCTTGTAATAGAAGTCTTTGGAGTGGAACATTTGTTCGCCTCAAATCATACTACGTGTTAATGGTATGCCATTAACAGGTAGTATAATTTAAACGGTAAGAACGTTGCTATGGCAACGTTCTTACCGTTTAATCAACCTCAGAAAGTAACAGCACATTATACACAGAAGTATGAGAAGCACGTGACGTGCGTTGATTTCTAATTTATAAACCAAAATAATGATGTACGTTTATATACAGTGATCAGATATTAACGGATAATCGTCAGGTAGGACGATTTTAAGATTAATTCTAGATTGACAGCCCTAATACAGAAACGTTGCATTGTTAGTTCTTCAGGCACACGAGACCATCAATGTTAAAAATGTGCGGCAAAAAATATTTCGAGTTTTTGTAATTTTCTGTAGAAAAACCACGTTTTTTACTGTCAACAAAACTATTCAACACTACTTTGGTATAATTAATCGTTTCATGCCAATATTTTGGCTTATTAAGCATTTCTTCAATTATTTTTTTACGTTAAAGTACATATGGCGACCTTGGCCTAGATTAATGTCTGTAATTCAAAAATAATTATTTGTCAAATGTTTGTCAGTTTAACGTTAATTATTTTGGCTTCCATTACTGACCTCATTTTTGTGATATCCCAAGCAATTTGTAATCTCCATTTTCAACGAATATAATAAAGACGAATATGCAATACGGTATCCACACCGGCAGCACCCATCTATCAATACATTTCGAAGATTGGATTGGAGACTGTGAATCAGGTAACGTGATCCAGGCAGGCCAAAGCATTGTCGTGCGATCCAAGTTGAGAAAGGAATTTTAATATTGTTCATTAGGATCCTACTTGCAACACTATACAAAAACAGCCCAGAAAATAAACTTACCAAGTAAGCCGACAGTTCTTTCACTGAATAAGACCGTTTCGTGTTACAAAAGTACAACCATTATTCGAAAATGACAATTTGCACAGAATAATGTTTGGGAACACAATTTTAAACAACATTCTTGAAGATCCGAACGTTTATTCACTTATTTTATGGAGTGACGAATGCATATTTACAAGAGATGGTACCTTCAACAGTCGCACTTTCCCATTTTTGGGCGAATGAAAATCCCCGAGCTCTCCGAGAATTTAAACATCAAAAAAAGTTCTGTGTAAATGTTTGGTTAGGCATCTTATACCTTCAAATTGTAGATCCAATATTTCTTCCGAAGAGACTAATTGCAAATGAATACATAAATGTGTAATAAATAAAATAAACGCCACAATACAATTAAATACCCTCAAATATGTTGCAATGCTGTCTAAATTCAATTCCACAAAGGCTAAAGCTGTCTTCAAATCAATGATTACCAGTTCCAGGATTTACGGTAATTATCATTATTATTGTTATTTTCATTAGATATAAATAAAAAAAAATAAAATTTGTATTTAGTCATTTTGCCAAATCTACATTTTTTTCAAATAATTCGCATGGCTTAACTAATAACAATGTAACATTTTTATATTAGGATTGTCGACACATAATTAATATTACAATCGTCCTACGTGACGATTATCTGTGAATTTCTGATCACTCTGTGTATTAAAGGTGTAAGATTTCACACATAACTAGAGTTGTCAAATAATGCCGGCAAATCAGTGTCGCGTGTAGAACACCGAACGCAGTCTAATCACGGAGTACGGTCTTAGCATATCGCTACAGCTGTGAGAGAATCGTGACATACGATATCTATTATAATGTAGCATAGTCGTTTTTGCGTAAGCTATAAAAAAATGTAACAGCGATGCATTTTTTGACGATAGTGCTAAATACATTGAGAAAAATTTTAGTATTTCTAGAAAATTCTTATGTCGTAAATATAGATGAGTATCTCACTTATATGCGTTCGAATTTTGAATAAAGCAACCGGATCTGAATTTGACAAAATCCTAATAAAAACCGATACGTTGCATATATAATAGTATTTCTCCATTTAGATAAATATAATTACTTACCTAAAATCTATGGTCTTTAGTTTCTTTGCCCATTTTTTCTCTAATAGATCCGCTTAAACAAAAAGAAAATATTTAATTATGATTGAAATAGAAACTTAATAGTAATTTTCATAACATAATATTTTTATATAATTCCTAAATTATATTGTTTATTGTGAAAATAATAATATATTAGCATATAAGGAAGTTAATCGAAAAAGAGAATTAACGTTAATTAAGTGCATCGACCAATTACTTTTAAACACAGATTTTCGAATATGATCAATATAATCTACGTTTTTGAAATATTAAATATATGTTCCAGTTGTGCAAGAAGAATAAATTAAATCTTTAAACAGAATACTATGGAACAAAAGGATAAGAAAACAGAAAGATTCGTAGGTTGCTTTAAAAGTTTTGCGGTTCAGCTACTTTCCATAAGATGGCGCTGTCGGAAATATTTTTTTGTTATTCTCCGAGATTTTTTAGTCCGAATAGCATTTACAGATTGCTAGCGTTTGCTGTTGTCTCTTTCTAGTATTTTTTAAAAATAAAGTGAGTTTTGTGAAAAATAGAATTAACGCGTGAAAATTTTCGAGCCATAATTTTCTACGATTTTAAAGACTCGACAAGTGTTCATCAAAAATCAAGCGATTATTTGGCGATGAAGCACCTTTTCTTTGGCGATTGTTGAACGGTGATACAAGTTCCAGTGTGAACGTGTTCCTCTCATAGACGAGCATTGTGAGGCACGGCCTGCCACTGCAGTTACTTCAGACCGTGTACAACATGTTAAAGACACACAACCACTGCACATACAGAGATATTCGGACATCATTGGGCATAGTTATAACCAAAATTAGAATTATTCTGCATGATCATCTCTTACCGTCAGGAAACATTGCACTCAATGGATGCCACACAATTTAACGGAAGCTCAAAAAAAGGGCTTATGGATTTATGCAAAAAAATGCTTAAAAAATTCAACCGAGTTCTAGCAAAATTAGTGTACGCCATCATTACAGGTGACGAAAGTTGAATTTGTTGTTACGAGCCAGAAAGCAAGCGACAATTGGTTCAATGGATCTTCAAAGACGAAGAATGGACACGTTGAGATGATCAGCTAGAACAATCACTGAAAGTATTGAGATGGATATATGTAGAGATTCAAAGGAGGGGAAGGCCTAAGAAAACAGATTGAAAGCGTAAGACGAATAACGAGCGCAAGAGGATTGAATGAAGAAAACTGCAACAACAGAAATGGCTGGCAATTAGGCATCGGGCAGCGTCGTAAAACGTTTTAAAGGCACATCAAGAAAGTACACAGTTAGAGTGGTAGTACTCATATAGTACGAAGGAGAGTAATGGTTGGCTGTCGAACCGAGCTGATGGCAAAAAGTTATTGAACAAAATGGAGAATATATTATTTAATAAACTGAATTGTTTTTATAGAAATTTTTATTTTTAATTTAGCTTAAAAATTGGCAGAGGCTTTCCAAACAACTCGATAGAAACGGAAGTTCAGTTAGCATAGTGAGTTTTTCCTGACGAATGTGTACCAAAGAAGGTGTTCTCACCTTTATAATGGCTCTATTCTTCTGAGAGTTGCAAGGCATAATCGTCTTTGACTATTTTGAGAAGGTAAAAACGACCATAGACAGTACAAAGCTCATTTATTTTGTTGATTCACCGTTGAACTGATTAGTAGGGAAAAACTGCTCTTCCATCATGGTAACACAGTAAGTTATTCTACACAGCAAAACCGGTAGAATTGAGCGACTATTCGAGAAAAAAATTTTTAAAAAAAATCCAAAAATATGTGTTCTTCTCTGATATATTTTGGAATTTTTCATGCTAAATTCTTAGAAATGATTACATTGCTGCCATGTCTAATCATTTTATCACATTATATAAGTATGGTGACTAAAGTGGGTGATTTATAGAGGAGTCAAGAGTACATTACATATTACACATCGAATATGTTAGTATATTGAAAAATAGAAAATTTATATATAAATTTATTAATATACCCGTCACTGAAGAAATCATTCCTTGTTTTAATAATAATAATAATAATAATCTTTAATGTCCAACAGTTACACAGACCATTTACAGGACATAATGCACTTAAGAATAAAATTAAAATTGAAACAAAAAAAGGTGCAGTTAATGTAATACATTGAAAAATAAGAATCCAATTAACAAAAAAAATATATATACACACACACTTATAATAATGTAATCCAAGTCATTTAGAAAAACTGAACGAACAATAATAGATGCAAATTAACGAAAGGGATCTTCGTATAATACATTAGCATTTCTGGACATATGTACCAATGGAGCCTTGTAGAGAACATTGGTTCTTGCCCTAGCTATTGAGAAGGTGATTTAGCGTCAAAACTAGGCACGAGGAAATTAACCTGGGACAACAGTACAGAAGAATCAATAAAATTATATATTAATTTATAAAAAAAATCGCCACTAGCTTTCTCCCTGCGTATACCAAGAGAATCAAAATTGTGCCTAACAAGCAGAAACTCATACGTCGAACCAAAGGCAGGATAATGACCATCAATCCTGTAGGATAAATATTTGAGCCAGCCGGGAAATTTGATCCTCTTACGCACAAATAAAAAATACCAGTCAGAGGCCCGCAGAGTCGCTCTGCGCAATCCCTGTCAAAAGAACCAGGCAATCCATCATGTCCACAAGTGGTAGATGAACCAAGCTTCTTGATAGTTGCCAAAACCTCCTCAGTTGTAATGCGGCCAAAGTGTTGAGTATCCTGGTTAACCTCAACATGCACAAAGTCGGCGCCAGAAGACTCCCCAGCGTGTGAACTGGAAAACAAGCCGGCAAAATTCTCTACTATCTTGGATGGCTCATCAACAAGTGCACCATTGTTTGCACAATATAAAGAAATTATATATAAATGTATTAGTATATCCGTCACAAAAGTAATTATTCTTTGTTTGCGCCACATTGTTGTATTCGACGCACACAACAACGTTTGAAAACGGACGGATTGCCAAGCAGGTCACCGATATCGACTCGTCGGCCTCAGACATCGCCTATAAAATTGCCCATTTTACAGTGTTTCACTTACGCTTTACTACTGCATACTGATTCATTTTATATTAATGTAGGGATTGCAAATAGAAACATATTGTTCCATGGTTGATAGAAATCGAAACTATAGCTAAAGGAATTATTCTTTGTTTGCGCCACATCGTTGTATTCGACCGCACACAACAACGTTTGAAAATAGATGGATTGCCAAGCAGGTCACAGACATAGACGTTTTTCTGAACGCCCACCTGTCGGTTCCAGATTTTGCCTATAAAACTGTCCAGTTTACAGTGTCTCTCTCACTTATACTTGCTACTGTTTACCGATTATCACATTTTACATTAATATTGTTTTCCGGTTGATGAAAATCGAAACTATAACAATAGAATATAGAATTCGATAACGATAGAATATAATTATGAATTCATGTGGGTATTCGAGTACGTTTGAACTTGTAAGCAAATATCTTTGATTAAAAAAATTAAGCAACATTGATAGGTCATTCTTTTTTCTGAAATAGTGTAATTGTAGTAATAATTGAGTACAAGCAATTTATAAATAATATTATATTTACCTTTATGAATTTTTTGTCTTAGAGTGTATTCCGACCATTCATTTTTGTTTACTTCTTCAGTTACCTTTTCCCAAGCTTTTTTTCGCGCGTGCCTGTCTGTGAATGCTTCGCTTTTTTTATTACAAAGACTGTCATGTTTCCGAATTTCTCGAAGTATTTCGTTGTCTAATTCCGTGTTTACTTTTGGCATTTTTTCATTTGGTGTTTAGGGGGATCTACTGTTTCAACTGCGGGTAAAAATAAAATGATGGGAGGATGATAATTACATCACTTATCAACGTATTCCATCCTTTTTTTTACAGATAACGATAATATTTATCCGAAGTGAGATTATTTGCAATACACGAACAAAATAAATAGATTTCAGTAGTAATTCAAGGTGATTTTTTTTCTATTTTCTGTTCCGGGAAATCTGTACAATATTCCTTAAAATATGTATGTATACCGTATACCCGGTGAGTTTTTTCCGATGTTTAGTATAGGACTCTCGGAAGCTTGCAGAGATAGAGAGACGATTAAATAGGGAAAGAATTGGGGTATTATCAGCTCAATTTAATGAGGCTTTTGTATTTTAGAAAAATACATGGCTAGCTACGTATCTTAAAAATCGGTTTTTTATTATTATTTTTCCGGTGCCTATGTCTCTGTTGTTATTGACCTTAGAAAATATGTGTAAAGGAAAAAGTTGTAGTAATTAAGGGTAATTACGTGCTTAATAATACAGTCTAACCAAATTTTTTATTTGAGCTGCACTTAGCCATGATATTCTTGTCATAGTTATTTTTATAAATGAACAAATTATGACAATGTTTTTCTTTTAATTTTCGAACTGTTCAATTAGTACGTTATGGAAACAATGCGTTTAATGATAAAATTCAAGTTATTTATTAAAATTTTTCTTTTAATTTCGAAATCATGAACATAATTATATTGGTGTAAAATGTTTATTCCATTGGAGTTACGATTTTAAATAAAAATAATTTCTGAGAAACTGTTAAACACAGAATGTAATTTTGATGGAGCCTGTGATTGATTAACTTAATTACTTAAGGTCGATATAAAATCAGAGATATAAAGTCAAAACGCACACGCAGTGTGCGTTTTGGCTTCCGACGGTACAGATCGTGTACGGAATTTGCTTCGTGCGGGTTTTTTGTCGTAATTTTCCAGGTACGACACTGTTTAATTATCTGCTGATGATGAGTTCGTTGTTCGAAATGCGTATACAGAATACGAAAATTGATGTGGAAAGGGATTATATATCAACCTTAAGTAATTAAATAGAGAACGACCAAGGATAAGTTAAGAAACGATAAAGGAAATTAAATAAAGTAGGACCAAAAGAACGTAATTAAAATAAGTAAAGTATCTAAGACTAAAGATGCTCAGAAAGCCCACCATTATGATTAATACACAAGTTACACCTTTCTAAAGCCAAATTTGTTGTTTTTTTAAAGGAACGTAATTAACATTAGCAAAAACATCCAATACAGCTTCTCTAAAGGCATCTACTATATCCTGCGATTTTTGATACATCTTATCTTTTACCATTCCCTATAAATGAAAATGAAAATCAAGCAGATAGATTGGGGGACCGAGGTGGATATGCAACCAGGACGTTTGTTTCTCTCCACGAGTCTGGAAATTTTTCATTTAAATAATTCCGTATCTTCAAGCTTTTCAAGAGCACAAAGACTGAAACGGTGACGATTCGAAGGGTCGGTCGTTTTCAATTCTTGAACGAGTTGAATTTTGTATGCTTTTAAACCAAGATTCTTACGTAAAATACGCAAAGTTGTGGCGTACAGCAAGCCAATTTGTTGAGATCTTTGTCGAATCGATTCTTCACGGTCATCACGTATCGTCTCAGCTACCGTCGCTATATTTTCTTCACTACGTGCTGAATGTGGTCTATTTGATCGCGTATTATCAAATAATGAAAATTTCGTTTCAAATTTTTCCATGGTATAGCGAATTGTGCGTTCGGTGGGCCGATTACGTAGACCATAAGTTTCTCTAAGCACACGAAACACACTTCTCGTGAAACGCTGATTTTCGTAATACATTTGAATAATTTGTAGGCGGTGTGCCGGGCCGAATCTTTTCATAATAAAATGTCACACAATACTTAATTAGAGCAGCTTGAAAGTTTAACACGACTCACGCTTCACCTGTTAAAATATCGTATTAAAAAAGTACGAGGGGTGTTTCCAATATTCTGGGAATTGCTATAATTAAATAACGCAGAACTTCTACGCAATGTTATTGATGCCAGACAAGTCTTGACATGTTTGTGCAACTATCTAGTGCAACATTGTTCAGTCTGATTCAGGTATTCGACTGATGTAGACGCGTTTTAGTAGCACTGTTTTAGTAACCGTGGAACACGCGGCAAAGTTTCAAAGAGCGATCATTTTCTTTTTGTGGAAAGAAGATGTGAAAACGTCAGAAATTATTAGTCGTCTGTAAAGAGTATTTGGTGAATCTGCAGAATCCAAAAGTACTGTTTATCGGTGGATCGATCGTTTTAAAGCCGGTAGAACATCACTAGAAGACGATCCACTCAGTGGGCGGCCAAGCACGTCGGTAAATGAAAGAAACATTACTGCCGTCGAAAACCTACTGAAAGACGACAGGCGAATGACTATTCGTAAAATTAGTGTACACCTAGGGATAGGTACACGACAAGTTCATGACATCTTGCATGATTGTTTGGGCGTTAACAAGGTTTCGGCACGCTGGGTGCCAAGGCTGTTGGGACCAGAACAGAAACTCAATAGGTCCGATACTTGTCGTCAACTTCAAGAGCTGTTAGCCCGTTACGGTGATGAATTTTGGCAACGAATAATAACCACTGACGAAACGTGGCTTTCTTATTTCAATCCTGAGACGAAAAGTCAATCCAAAGAATGGCGCAAACCTGAAGAAGGGCCTCCACTTAAGGCGCGTGCAGTTCCGTCTGTTGGAAAAGTAATGCTTACTGTATTCTGGGATTGCGAATGGATTATTTTCATGGATTATCTGCCGAGAGGTACTACAATTAATGCAGAATATTATTCAAATTTATTATCCGGACCACTGCGACAGGCACTAGTCAAAAACGGCCTGGAAAGCTGCATAAGCGTCCGTTATTGCAACAGGATAATGCAAGACCACACACCGCAAGAAAAACGAAGGATATTTTGAACGATTTACGATGGGAATTGTTGCCGCACCCACCTTATTCCCCGGATCTTGCACCCAGTGATTATCGTCTGTTCCCAGATTTGAAAATACCCTTAGGGGGTGTTCGATTTAAAAGTTTAACTGACGTAAAACGTGCCATAAATAGGTGGATCGACAAGACACCGAAAGACTTCTTTGAAGACGGCTTAAAAAATTAGTTTATCGTTGGGATAAATGTATTCAGTTAAATGGACATTATGTTGTTCATAATCTCCTTCATGTAGGAAAACGAAAAGCAATAATTATATCCGCTTACAAGAAGGGGGTGGAGGTAAAATATACATACAAGATTATTTGTTGGTAAAAGACAATTACACTATCTTGCAGCTGCTTGTGACTCATCTACATACAGGAGCCACTCAGCTGATGCTAGCATATACAAACAGATGAGTAGGCCAACGTGGTTGTATTCAGACTTGTCTGGAAGATGGATTCATTTGTGAATGATGTCGTAAGGACACGATCACTGCTTTGGCGTTGTTAAAAGTGGCGATTTACTTTTTCATCTATCGTTATAATTGTAGAAGGCAATGAGCCTTGTGAGCTAATGTTTGATGTTTTTAGGTTCTTATATTTCAAGAAAAACCGTGATGATATGCCATATTAAAATATATTGAAAAGATGGTACAAAAAAATTATAAACAGCGAACATTTTTATTTTAAAACATACTATGTGAATGTAATAATAAAAACATTTTATTAATCTTCATCACTTATTTCAATTGTGATTTTTGGTTCCTGTTTTATCGGTTTTCTTTCCGTATTCTTAGTAGTCTTCTCTTCGTCTTTATAGCTTGATAAATAAACTTGGATAGACTTTGCGAATAAAGAAAGAATTGTTTTCTTATCGTCCGTTTTTAATTTTTTATAGTCATCCAGAATGTATAATGACAATAAT
This sequence comes from Dermolepida albohirtum, assembly GCA_031893035.1. Classification (NCBI taxonomy): domain Eukaryota; kingdom Metazoa; phylum Arthropoda; class Insecta; order Coleoptera; family Scarabaeidae; genus Dermolepida; species Dermolepida albohirtum. The sequence goes on along the minus strand of JAVIWB010002130.1, from coordinate 85,402 downwards.
TTTAGATCAGTATCCACATATTGTTCATCGTTATCCGTGTCGCTTACTTCTTCTGCTGGTGAATTTGCTTGACTCGTATTAGCGTCGTTATTGTTCAATATAAAGATGAGGTTTCTAAAATAGTAGTTATATTGGTCAAAGAATATATTCACCGATGGAAGTTAAATACAATGAAAATTAGTAGATTTATAATAAGACACCTTTGAACATGTCACCTATAGGAAAAGGAACAAGGGTGTTGTACCTAAGTAAGTAAGGATTTTAGCTTATTATTTATTCGAAGCTTATCAATGCTACAATAATTCTTAATACGTAGGTTGTCTTTTAAATTTTGCATATAAAAAAGAAATAAAACCAGTATTCTCCACGAAGCAGTTATTCCACTCGTTTGTTGGTGCAGTCAAAATTGCGTTTTTGAAGGCACCAACTGCTCCTTCTGACGACTAGAACCTTTGATCACGCAGGCCGTTCTTGATTTTCGGAAAGGTAAAGAAACCGTTGCGACCTAAATCCGCGTTGTACGGAGGATTGTCTAAAAATTCGACGTTTTGTTGCGTTAAAAATTAAATTGTCTTGCGCGCTGTGTGCGAACTTGCATTGTTTTGGTGGGGAATGATTCGTCGTTCGCGGTTGGTTTTTCGAAGCTCAACGATGACTTATAGCAAACAAATGGTCGTATACCAATCCGCAGTAACGGTTCTTTGATCTTGTAGAGGAATTGTTTCGAGACTAATGTCGCGACCATCTTCTTGGAGACACTTTGAGAACGGTTGGCTTTAGTGGGCTTTTCTTCACCTTGAAACACCCAAACAGACGTTTATTTTCTGGCTCGTATAAGATCCATCACTACTGACAATTTTGTACACGTTTTTAGAGTTTCCGGCGTTGAAGCGATCTAGCACTAGCTGTTGTTTTCTGATTTTCGGTCAACAGATGCGGTATCCAACGGAAAACTAATTTTTTTACACACAATTCTTTATGCAAAATTTTTTGAATTGATGTCTTTGAAATCCCCAATAAAGCTTCAATCTGGCAATATATCACATGTCGATCTTCGTTGATGATCTTGCGCACAGCATCGACGTTTTCCTGAGTGACTGGTGTTTTTAGTGAACCTGCTTTTGCACCGTCGCTATCCGTCCACGTTTCAATTCTCCATCCCAACGAGAAATTGTTGACAAGAATTGTGTGTAATTCTTTATGCAAAATTTTTTGAATTGAGGTTTTTGAAATACTCAGTAATGGTTGACTCTGGCGGCGGTTACATGTCGATCTTCGTTAATGATCTTGCACACAGCATCGACGTTTTCCTGAGTGACTGCCGTTTTTGGTGAACCTGCTCTTGGATCGCGCTAAGACTAATCCATCCACGTTTGAGTTCTTCATTCTAACGAAAAATTGTTGACTGATGTGGTGCTGTATTGCCGACAACAGAAACTTCTTTGTACTCTATCTTCAATATTGCTTCAACATCGCCTTTCTGGAGAATTTAACTCGTTTGATTTTAACTTTCACACTAGTCCATGGTTCAACCTTTGATTTTCCTTGTCGTGATTAATCAGGTAAATCATTTTTTATCACGCATAGCAATTTGTCAAATAAAATGTTCATCAAATTCGGCTGATGATTTCCTAGTACTGGTTGCCGAATTCAATTCAACAATTTCTCAACACCTCTTGGACTATTTCTGTGCTGGTAGAATTGAAACACCTTTGTCTTTAATTTTGCAGGTTTCCTCCCTTGTTAGCTTGTAAATTGTGCTTCCAATTGTAGCGTAAAAGTCCAGCGATTTCTGAATTTTCTATTATTACAGTTCATTATAACAAGGAAATACTATAATACAATTATTAAACTCTCTGAGGCGTACAAACTAATGCATAACATAAAGTAAATATACAGGTCTGTCCTTTTTACAAGTTAGTATAGAACTGTTAAAGTAAAATGCATGACCTTATGACACACGAGTGTATTATAAGTTACGGATGTTGCACGACTTTTGTTTATTAACAACAGTAAAAAAAGTAAAAAGAGTACTTACTTTATTTTTATAAGAAACTTCACTTTTCTTGCCCATTGCTTTTTGATTGTCGTCGCTTAAATAGAAAAATGTTATATTTTGATGAATGAAATTGGTGAAATTTTTTACTTTTTAGTTTTCTCTCAAATATTATATTTATGTTCTAAAATACACATGTAATACTGCATTAAAAATGTGGAATAGTTGAAAGTATGAACTAGTCTAGACGTTTAATTAGTTTAGTCCGTTTTTTAATTACAAATTAAATAATGTTCAGTAAATTAGTAAATTCATTTTTTTATCTTATACGGGGTGTTGATAAAAAAGCGAATTGATCGTTCTTTAGACAAACTGTGAGCGCGTCAAAGTCAAGCGGTATACGACCATATCACGTGACATTATCTCACGCTATTGCTGTCATTGTCAAGGTTGAGCGCCCCTCAGTTGGGGCTAGATTTTTGTTCTGAGTGGACCTTACATCTGTGCTCCGTCGGAAGAACGTTAAAAATTCAAATAACGCGAAGCGCCAATGCGAAATAATTTTAACGAATAAGAAACCGACCACCTGGATTGCGAAAAAACAAGTAATGATTCCTTCATCAGGACAATGTTCCTGCGTATACTACATTGCTTGTTCTGTTTGTTATGAAGCTTTTGGCCAAGCACGCGATCCCATCCTATTCACCGATCTCGTTCGGATTAGTAGAGAGACTCGCTGTCTTCGTCAACTGTTCGTCATTCGAGAGTATTGTTTTTGGCGAGTGTGATGTAATTCTAATCTGTGGTGTCGCGTAAAACGAAATGACGGACCTTTCCTAGCCCTGTGAAAACTGATATTCGCAAAACTACAACACACACCACAGACCAGAACAACATAGAAGACATTAAATGCAAAACAGCAACTCTCCCTGTAATGCCGAATTATCAGGTGGTATAACTGATTGTTGAATCGCATATTTTAACATTCCTTAAAGGCACTTTCCTCGGAACATTTTGACAAGGATTCATTCATCTTTTTCAGTTGCCGACAGTCACTTAAGCTATTGGTCCCCGTGTGAGGTTAGTAAAGCCCGAAAAATCAAATTCTAGAGTAGTTTTCAAATTAGAACCCAAGAACAGCGTGCCGTCAGTGTTTTGCTCAGCACAAACAGTCCTAAACATATACGCACAGTGAATTTTATTGTTTTGTGACAAGAATTATTATTGTAATTAAGATTCCAACACAATGTCTTCATAACTTCAGTAACGTTCTCTGGTTGCTTTAGTAATAGAAGTGCTCTATACATAGCTAAAATATATCATCAGTGCTTTCACTTCTATTTGAGAGGTAGACGTATTCTCTCATTTATAATATAATATTTTGTTCTTTTATTAATTTTTATGTATTTTATAATATTTGTTTAATACGATACTGATGACAAATTCCAAAAATGCAAAATCCTTATATATTTTATTTTGTTAATGATCGGTATAGACAAGTTTTCTTTTTTATAATGGATAACAATTGATATCTATATTCAAATTAATCTAATATGCCATGATTCAGGACAACTATATGTAGATGATGTTATATATATATTCATAAATTTTAAATTACATTTACCTTTTTTGTATTTCTGCCGTAGAGTAAGTTGTTTCCATTCGCTCTTGTATGCCATTTCAGCTATTTCATCCCATGCTTTTGTTCTCGTGACGCTATTGTTAAATCCTTTACATTGTTTATCGTAAAGGCACGGATGTCTACAAATTTCATGAAGTATTTTCTTGTTTCTTTCCGTGGTCTCTTTTGTCATTTTCTCTCTTTATTAAGGGGAGTTACCGATATGACCGAATTAGAAATAAAATGATTGGTGAATAAAGTACATAACTAATATTGGCTCTATAATACGTTACTTATCTATTGAGCTGATAAAATTAATCTGAGCAACGATTTTTCGTGATATACGCTGCAGGGCAAAAGTTTAAGATCACCTTAAAAGCTCCGGTAAAATTTTTATTTATTCATATCTACATATATACATACATATTCAAATATTAAAAAGGAAACAGCATAAAAGGGGGGTCTTCCCCATCATTAATATTACATGTTTCTTCTTATTTATCCGTTAGGGGGCATTATGTTTCTTAATTGGTTCATCATTCGAATTTCTTTATTCCCACCTCGGGCGTCCCTCAGGGTACGAACTTGGGACCCCTGCTGTTTCTGGTTTTCGTAAATGACGTTGTGCTGGTGCACATGGCATATAAGATTGCGTAGTTGTAAGTGTGCGTACGGTTGTAATTGATATATAATTTACATATATGTGTTCTGTAACATTTTTTGCCTTGTAATTAAATTGTATATCTTTTGGGCAAATAAATATTATTAAATCAGATAACACGTAAAAAATCTTTATTCTTCAATAGAAATTAAAATACACTGCATATTTTTTTCGTGAATATACATAATATATATATATATATATATATACATACATAAATATTTTTTATTTTTAACTTTTTGAAATTTCTTTGTTCTTCGAAATTCCATATGAAGAAATACGTTCTTTAATCTATTCTGAGATTTTCGAATTTATTTCAATTTTGTCGCTATCCTTTAGTAATTTATACTCGGGTAGCAAGGACAATAATAGCTGTCGATCTTCTTCACTTGCATCCTCAGGTTGTAATATCTCTTCCGCCTCGTGTGCTGTAGTTTGTGCTGTACTAAAATTATTAACTTTTTTAAATATTTTTTGCAATAAGTAGTAAATGTGATATCGAAACAATGATTAATTCCCGTTCCCTTTTGCGAAATGCGATTGAATCATTTAAATGAGTATATTTCATGCATTAGTCTGCACTGTATGTCACAGTGTATAGTTATGCAGTTTGTTCATGTTCAAAATTAAGTAAGCATTCAGATTAGATAAAAAAGTGGAATTGCATGCGTAGGTCTGAACTGCATAAACGTACTTTTGCAATACGAATTCCGTTAAAAGCATTATGTACAGGTGACTTTAGTGGCATAGATAAAACGTGAAATGAACTCATTTTTAGCACTATTTTCTGAAGTATTCGCCTTGTCAATCATGCATTTTTAGATTCAGTTATCGAACCTGATGTTTGCGACTGTGCTTGCAGCTTTACAATTTTTGAATCTCAAATCTACGTGTGAAATTTTAACTTTAGAAGAGGCAAGGTAACAGGAATTTGTAAAGCGGATGGAACATTAGATGCACAATAGAGATGGCGAAACACGCCAGTGTTTATGTTGGCGTTAATTTATCTATTAAATTAATGGATTTGGTCACAATGGATATTGATGTTTGGAGTTAGGCGTATCTACTGTAGAGAGACAGCAAAGTAATCATGGAATGTCATGCAGCGCAAGAACGAGTGACAATCGTGAAAACATTATGCAGTTCTTTGTTTGTAACCCAGTAATCAACATTACAAGTTAATACAAACATTTCAAATGAATCAACTGTGGACATATCGATTACTACACGTGCATATAGTGATCACTTTGAAAATAATATTGCTGTTGTGAACCAAAGCGTGATTGAAAACCCGAGGAGTTCAATTCGTATCCAGCAACTCAATATCTCAACGTGTTTTTTTCAGCGAATATTAAAAAAATGCTTGCCCTGTAACGCATACAAAATGCAGTTGATGCAGGAACTAAAGGCTAGGGACCAAGGACAGCACTGTACCCTTGCCGATTGGGTGCAGCAAATAATTAATTCTCTTTTTTTATAGAATTTAGTATCGAAATCGTCGCTGGCGGACTGGGGAGCTGAAAATTTTCATGTGGTTTAGAAAAAAATTAATATATGAAGAAAAACCTTCAGTTTGACGTGCTCTTTGGGCAGGTGGTGTTATCGGACCGCACTTTTCCGAAAATGCAGCTAAAATTGCGTTAACTGTGAATGACGTTTGTTATTGTTACATGTTAATAATTTTCCGACATTGAATAGTGACATGTGGTTTCGACAAGATGGTTCTACCTGCAATACTGCAGGAGAAGCACGTAATTTAATGCTGTTGGCGCAATTTCTCGTTTTGCTTACATACTGGCCTTTGAGATCATGCAATCTAACTTGCATCTGAAAAATGTTTAAACGAATTTTTGAAAATTTTAGTTTTCTTTTTTTAGGCCAAGAATAGTATGAACTTCCCTCATAAAAGAATTAATCTAAGTTCTCCCCTCTTCAAATATAACAGTTATATTTTTTCCGAAAGTATTTCTAGTCTATTTTACATATATTTCATATATTATTAAATGCTTTCTTTTGTAATCTATTCTGAAATTATAACACAAAAGAAATCGGAAATTATTTCTATCTTAGTGTAACTTAAACTTAATATACTAACAAAAACTGACGAAGTGTGTTTTGTTTCTTTGGTACATCTTCAACATAATTTATGTTCCTTAATTTGCGATTTAATGAATTCCATTTATTCCGTAATGACTGAACTAAAAATAATTAATTTTTCGTGAAAAATACGAAAATTAATAAACAGTTATTTGCCAAAAGTTATGATAGTATTGCGTTTCGTCACATCCAGCGCTTATCAGACAATTTGAACTTAACCATCCATCTACATAGTTAGAGATTATCTGATGAGTTCTGGATTGGGCGAACACTTTGCTTATGTTAATGACGTTTTGGGTTATTTATGTTTCTTCTTTGCGAGTTAAAAGGAAAAAGTAATTTGAAAAACTGTAAAGAAACTCAAAACGTCTATAAATATAAATTAAGTGTTTAATTATCCCTTACTGGTCAAAAAACCCAAAAGCGAAAGAATAAAATAATAATTGCAGTGTAATATCAATAAATATGTAATAGAAACAGAGACAAAAGTATGCTTAATATAAAAATATATTATAATTATATGTGAGCGTTATTAAATAACAAAAGGGGAAGGTATTTATTTAATTCAAAAAAAATAGAGCATGAAAAAGTTATTAAATGCTACACAGTCTTATGGTGTAATTAATTACAAGAATGTAAAACATAGTTGAAATCGTTACACAATAAAGCAACGAAGCAATAAGTTTTTGTGTTAAGGAAGTAAACGGTGGTTATCTTCCTGGTTGTAATTTGTTGTATTTTGAAATATTCTTTAGACAGGTGAATTATTTTGATTATAAAGAAGTTTATATACAAAAGTTCCGGCAAAAATCATGCAGAGGAAGTATTTCAAAACAGACAAGGAGCATATTTTGTTCAATTCCGTGGATAGGTGTAACGTTCGTCCAAATTATAGGCCAAGAATTTAAGGAATTCAAGTTTCATTTGTCTCCTCTAAACTACATAAGTAAATGGCTTTCCAAAAAATAGCTGCCCAATATAGTTTAGATCTTCATAGAGAGAAATAAGCAGAAATATTGGTAAATGAACTACAGTTAGAATAAATACTACTAATATGACGAGAGAAAGTAAGTTTAGCTTCGAACAATATATCAAGATATCTAATAAAGTTGAAGATATTTCCATCCAGGCAGTATTGAGAAATAAGAAAATTATTGGATTATACACTTCAGTTAGAAATATTCGATAATTTTTTTTGAAGGCTCTATGGTTGTTATGCGTCGGCAAACAATTATAACTAATGACATTAAAAACATTTGATGAACATGGTGAAGATCAATGGTGCTAAATTGGAAGCTTGTGATACCAAATGAGGCGAAATGTATCTATTGTAGGAAACGTAGTGCAGTCGATTGCAGACATAGGAACCAAAAAATTGAACTAATTCTGTAGTAAAGTTAAATGAGAGCCTTTTGAATGGAAGTATAAAATCGTCAAAGCGATCGAAGGCTTTTGCAAAATTAGTATGCGTAAGAAAAGTCAGGTTAGGTGTAGATCTTTTCATAATGAAACCATGCTGATAAGGTGAAACGCCTGTGGAATTTCTGTAATAATTTTGGCGATAGGTATCATCGAATATGTTGGTTAAATTAATATATAGAATGTTATAAATGTTTACAACCATAACAAAATATTTAAAATGGATATACATATTAATAAAATACAGATTTATTAATTATATTCAATAGCTTTTTAGAAAAATAATATTTTAATTTTTTTATCAAACAACTTATAAAATTTGTGAAGAACACCACTTTATTTGGTAATTAACAATTTATAAAGAAAACATATACATGTATGCATATACAATAAAGTATACCTTTAGCATATTTTTTATCAGACGTCATGTTTTTCCACATATCTCCAATCATCGCCTCGGCCACTTTTTCCCATGCTTGCCTTTTTTCACTCGCAGATGCCTTAGATGTCTTGTTATAAAGACACCGATGTTTCATAACTTCTGCTTTAAGTTTTTTCGGAGACATAGTAAAGGGAACTTTTTAAAATGATTGAAATGAAAAAATATAAATATGAAACAACTGTGCAGTAAATTGTCAATAGTGGTGATAAGTTTATAGATAAACATGCAATGTACAATTATCTGAGCTTATACTTTTAATATGTTCAATTGATAAAATGTTTTGTTTGTTTCTATTTACAGTACTTATCCCATTTAAAAATATCTTATTAAGTCGATACATATATTTTTACGTAGAATATGCATTTACATTCATTGGTTAGCGAAAGAATTTTGTTGCAAATTTGCATCCAGTAGTGTAGACAGATTACTTGGGGTGACCGCAGACACAATTCCACTGCGATATACGTGGGTTGTCTTTTAAATTTTGCACATAAAACTGGAATAAAACAGTAGATAGTTTTTAAAGACTTCATAGTTTTTTGAAGTATTCTCCACGAAAATTAATGCACTTTTGCATGCACTCGAATCAATCCTGGAACCAGTTATTCTACTCGTTTGTTTGTTCAGTCAAAATTGCGTTTTTGAAAGCATCGACTGCTCCTTCTGACGACCGGAACCTTTGGCCATGCAGTCCGTACTTGATTTTCTAAAAGGTAAAGAAATCGTTGGGGCTTATGTCCGGACTATACGGAGTATGGTTCAACATTCTACGTTTTGTTGCGTTAAAAATTCAATTGTCTTGCGTACTGTGTGCGAACTTGCATTGGCTTGGTGGAGGATGATTCGTCGTTCGGGAATGGTTTTTCGAAGCTTGTAGAGGAATTGTTACTACATGACCTGCTTTCGATACAAATGGCGCGACCATCTTTTTGGAGATACTTCGAGAACGGATGGCTTTTGTCGACTTTTCCTCACCTTGGAACACCCAAACAGGCGACTGGCGTACTGGAGTACATAAATACGAGATCCATCGCCTCTGACGATGTTGTACACGTTTTTAGAGTTTCAGGCGTTGAAACGATCTAGAGTTTTTTGACATCAATTCCCCCTAGCTGCTTTCTTTTCTTCGGTCAACAGATGCGGTATCCAACGGAAAACAAATTTTTTACACAATTTTTTATGCAAAATTTTTTAGATTGAGGTCTTCAATTTGAACCCAAATTCGTGAATTTTTGCTAAGGCGACCATTGAAACGTGAGACGGTGCGTTGTCTTAGTGGAACATTTTCTTTTCAATCAAAGACGGTGGTTTTTATGCAATTTTTCCCTCAGCTTGTCAAGTAATAATGCGTAATATGTCCTTATTATTGTTTTTGCTTCTTCAAGGTAGTTGATTAACACAAATAAATGATTATATCAAAAAACCGTCAGTATCACTCTTCAGACTAATGGAACAGCCTTCGTCTTTTACGGAGGCGATTCACCTTTTGCAGCCCACTGTTTCGACTGTGTCTTGGTTTCAAGAGTGTAGTGGTGCATTCAAGTTTCATCTGTAGTTAGTAATTGCCACAAAAACTTCGACTTATTTCTCTTAAACTGCTTCAATAGAACTTCGGATAAGTTCCCTTGAATGCGTTTTTGGTCCTGAGTGAGCAAACAACACCTAGCGCGTGGTTAGCTTCTACATCTCTAAATCTTCAGTCAATACATGACAAATATGTTCTTTTGAGGTGGCCACAGCCTCTGTTATCTACATAACCTTAATTCGACTGTCGTCCAACACTATTTGGTAAACTTTTCTGACGTTATCGGTAATGGTTGCAGTTTTTCGCAGTCTTCAACTAAGCTGGTAAATCCACGATTAAATTCAGCTGCCCAAAATTTCACTGCGGTAAATGATGGTGCAGAGTTTCCGTAAACAGTGTCCATCTCGACTTGAATTTGCATAGGCGTATTGCTTTTCAAATGCAAGAAAATTTTTTCCATTTTTACTGGAACACTGACATCGATTGACACAAACGACTGTTAAACAACAGCTGAGTATCCATCTTTATGTTGAAGCTTAAAACCTTTCAGACTACTCTAGTATGTGCAGTCAGAAATGTGATCTAACTCTCTGGTCTTTTAAAATAACATACGGACTTTAAGGAAATAAAAAAATAATTATCTTATTCGTCTTTTATTAAATCTATCTCTTCCTGATCATATGAATTTAAATAGTATCTGATATAATTATAAAATTTAAATAATGCATCATGTTTGTGATTTTCTCGTAATAGCTTGAATGTTGGCACTAGAGTCGTCAATAGTACTTTATCTGAATCATCTTCCACTCTTAACTCAGTTTTTACTGTATTAGGTGTTATAGATATAGCCTGCAATCTAAAACAGAATTGTTTTATTTTAAAAATTACCTTTTGAAAAATATAATATTGATATATCGGGGGTCCCATGATATTGCCACAGCTTAAGGATGCTTTACTGAAGTAATTTCAAATTAAAAGTATCTAGTAAACATATGCCCAAAACTCTATCGTAACAGAGTTACAAGCATTTGAATTTTTAGATAACCTTACTAATGCAGGTATTACGTACCGTAGTTGATTTCATTGTTATTAAAACGTCTGGGGTGGCTATTATTCATCAATACTTAATATGGTTGCTGCTCAATCTTCTACTAGTTTCCGAAGATTGTCCAACGTAGGCCGCATGAAAGTATGGAGAATTTGACACAATTTCGGTTTGTATCTGCACCATATCTTACCTTCACCAGCTTTGAAATCTGGTGACTACTTGAATTTAGTCGCTGGTTAGTGAAAGCATTGTTTAGTGATGAAGTCTCCATCACCAGAGATTTACATTGTCGTGCACTTAAAAATGCACAGGCAACGAGGGAGACCCATTTTTAAGATAGATTTTTCGGTGAATGTTTGGATGTTTTGATGACTTAATGTTTTGATGGCTGTCTAATTGATCCCTTTATAATTGAAGAATGTCTCACGGCAGTTCATTATTTACTTTTTCTGGGAAATGATCATAGAACATTACTGGACAACGCTCCTTTTAATGGCGCACCTCCGTACATTGGTAGACAAGAAATAGATTTTCTTAATAAAAATTGTACAAACCGCCGGATTGGAAGATGTTCAGCAGCTGCTCGATCGCCAAAGTCACCAGATTTAAATCCCTTAGTTTATTTTTTATGGGGAAGGTTGAAGAATTTGGTTTACGCAGAACTTGAAAACGGAGAACAACTTATTGATATTATTCAAGTTGATCTTGAGACTGTCAGCAGAACTACCTCTTCAATTTTAAGAAGAGCTAGACTATATTTACAGCAACTGGATATTTTGAACAACTAATTCAATAAAGCGACTTCTTTTTGAATGACTTTCACTGAGATTTCTTTTTGCCGTGATATATAATACTTGCATTAGCAGGGTTATCTAAAAATACAAATAATTGTGGTTCAGTTACGATAGAGTTTTGGGAATATGCTCATTAGACGTTTATAACTTAAAATTGCTTCAGTAACATATACTTATTTAAGCTTCATGGATACTCGATATATAAAAATGTTAAAAAATGTATGTATCACAATTAGCGTGGCATGGGACACCCGGTATGTTAAAGGTCCAATTTCTACTAACTGTTTTGGTTTATATTGTCCTTCAGTTGTTTTAATAATACCTTTCCATTTCTTTTCCCAGTATTTGACTGAAAAGAAAATGAACGCTAGTTATTTACATTTATATAAGCGAATTTGATCGGTCAAATAAAAAACTATATTACCATATTTACTTGGGGTAATGGAATGATAACTTTTCAGCTGTTATTAGTTATATAATTGTACATATAATATATACATGATTTTCTTTTAATTATGTTTTTCCGAAGCAATAAGGTTTTATTGTAAATTCATGTAATGTTTACAAAATTCTTGCCAAAAACATTAAGTCATCAAAACATGGAGATTATACTGTGTATATATTTATATTTCTTATCTTTGACTTTATTTTCTCAAACCTTACTTCAAGTAATTGGGTGTGTCTCTATGACGTGATTTGTGAACTTTAAATGTAAATTAAAAATTATTTACCCACCTTTTGCAATTCTCTGATTTAGGGTCATAGCTGACCAATCATCAGCCATAGCTTGAGCAACACATTCCCACGCCTTATCTCTCTGCACTGAGTTTTTGTAATCGGGATGATTAATGTCAGTAAGACATTGGTGTTTCATAACTTCTTTAATAAACTTCATAGTGCTATGGATCTCATATCCCAAGAGTGAGGTTGTTACTTCAAAAATAAATATGAAATGTCTAGTAATCATTAACTAACGAATTACCTCCACTTTTCTTTATCAAAGTTACGATAAATCGAGATAAAATTATTCATATTTTATTTGTTATGACTGCTTACATCGATATTGTAATAAACGAAGCGTTTTTATTAATGTAATGGTAGACAAATGAAATATATATAATTATTTCTAATGAAAAATTAATTTTGATAATATTGTCACTAAAATTATGTACAAACAGTAAATTGGTTATTTAATTGTCATGCCATTTATATTACCTAATCAAGTCATAAATACTGGTGCACAGAAAAATCGACGCCAAATGAAAATGAATTAATATTTGAAAAAATTTTTTTTTTGTTTTTATTGGGTTATTCAATAGCTGCAAATCTTAGAACAACTTATTCGAAATTACTTCCAGTTGCCTTCCAGCACGGCTTGAGACGATGTGGCCACTCATCGATCGCGAGACGCACTTCATACATGGGGAAATTGTCCACTGCACGGACAAGGGCTCGTTTCAACGACTCAAGCGTTCTTCGCGTACCGGCTGAGTAATGCTTTCGATTTTCGCTTGCGTTTTTCCTTCAATGCGGCCGTGAGCAGGTGTCCAGTGTGTCGCTTGTACGCGCTGAGTCCCAAATCTTCTTTGATAATGCGGCACATAGATTTTCGAGAAATTTGCATTTCCCGCGACAAGATTTTCTGTTTTCGCAGCGGTATTCGGTCGATTCGTTTCTTCACGGCTTTGATCGCTTTCGGAGTTCTCACAGTGCGCGGACGGCCGGATCTTTGACGGTCTCGTACTCCACCAGTATCCTCAAATAACTTCACAGCACGATACATAAAATTGCGAGTGATTCCAAGCGGTCGCAATGTCCTAAAGATATCGCCTTTTTCCATGTTGCATTTTAGTAGACCAACTACAACAATACGATTTTCGATGTGGCCCCATTCAATGATTGTAAACAATTAATGTCAAAAACTTTTTACGTCACAATGAAATTTGACATGCATTTATTGTTTTCTGAATATAATCGAAGACAGCAGTTTTTTATTCATTGAAGTAAGCATGTGACCTAACGCCATAAGTAACTGCAACTTGATTGTGTCAATGCTGTCATTTATATTAACAATGTCGTATAAAAATGTGTCAAATTCTGTTGAACATCATATAATTATTAAATTTGTTACGTTCCGTATTCTTACCTAAAACGATCCTTTTGCTTGATCTTCAGGGTGCTAAAACGAGCTCAATTGGGGGAGTCTCTGCTAATCAGTTCTAATAGGACGCCACAGTATTGTTACCCTTAAAGCCCTAAACCAATACTGAAGCAAAAGGTGGCTCAATAAAATACGCTCGGTATTTATAGTTAACTAAGGGAAAAAAGGAGGGCCCCTTGTACAGAAAAAGAAGTTGAGTTCTATTACAAGTTTATTGTATGTTCAATTACTTTCGAAATACATGGTGTTAACGCACTTAATGCCACTTAATGAGTATTTCCTAAGAACAAAAAGAAACAAAATAATAGCAATAAATAGCATAAGAAAAATAATGTTCAGTTTACTACTGAATTAATAGGTACATTAAATAATTGATGAATGACGCAAAATTAACTGTGGTCTATAAAATGCAAAAGATTAGGTGAGTTAAGCTATTTATTAAAGAGGCCCTTAATTAATTAAATTGAAGCTAATACATTTTCGAAGGCAAAATTTGTATCTGGGCAATTACTACCAGATAAATTAGGATTATTATCTACGTTAGCAATAGGATGTTTCTTCAAATCTGCTGTCTCAACCACGCCTAACCATAGTTGTATTTGCTAGCTCAGATTTCATTTTGTCTTTAATTTCTTTATACATACTTGGTACCACTCTTTGTAACGTTCGTCAACTGGGTAGTTTGAGACTATCATTATATTTATTTCAGAATTGTTTAAATGGTTCTTGATTGTGTAAAAGTGGTAAATTGCAAGTTCAAACTTAAATTCAACATGCGATGGCACTTCTGCTCTTTTATTTCTAGCATATGCTCCAGTATTTACGTGTTTCCTGCAATCCCGTTGATCCCAGCACTTTTTGGCAGACTCTATACAATATTTTATTTCCATATTTTAATTCAGAATACTTCTCGATAAACTTATTTACTTCGGTCCATGGCCGCTTTACACCACGTCGTTCGTACGCTGCATAATACATTCGTTTGCACTGTTGAACATATCGAGTCAGACTGTCGTTCATGGCTGTTATTGAGTTCGGTCGATAGTGCCGCAATATAATACATTCCTGCATGTGAGTCGTAATGAAGCTTTTATAATTATTACATATACCGTGTAATAGTTATCAAAGTACATAGTACTAGAGCTCTGGCCTAATTACTTTCAGTTATTACCATTGGAAATGTCTTTACAATACATCTTTGCATTCTGGACAAAGTGTGCAACTCTTTTCAGTACTCCGTTAGTATTTTACATAAGATTCTGTACGAGAATTATTATAAACTAAGAAGAATGTGTAATACTAATTGTTTATTAAAAAATGTTTGTAACATATTTACATTTGCAACAGTTTTTTATAGAAACAAAGATTGCTTTAGTTAGAATTATATTAAATAAAAATATAAAATAATTCATTTATACATACATATATAAGTACAAGATACATTGAAGTAGCAATTTAAGCTAGTTTCGATTAATTAACTACTTTATTTATCAATAAGTTTATCAATCTATTTTCCAGACTAAAACAATTTTGTGTACGTAATAACGTGTTTTTAAGTTAGTTAAGTTTTCGATATTCACTTCTCATCTTATTAAAAACAAATTTCGGAAGCAGAGAATTCGTTTATGAAATGTACTAGAATTAACTTAAAGCATTTATATAATCTCTATAATCAGTCTATTCTCATATATCATTACATTAAACTTGTATTCTTTTATTATCTTGACTATATATGTCTAAATATTGTTTAATAACAGTATAAAATGAAAACAGCACGTCGTATTTATCTTTTTCTTTTAGTAATTTAAATGTTGGCAAAAGAGTCATCACTAAATTTAAATCTGGATCGTCTGCATCGTACGTCTCATTTGAGGTTTGTTGACTTGGTTCAATCAAATCAGCAATGTCTTTACATTTTATCATGTTTTGTGCTGTTTTAGTATCAGGTGATTGACTGCAACTAGGTCCTGGCATTATGTATTCCGTTGAATCGACTTGTTTGCTTGCGGTTGTCCGACCCACATTGTATCTGGTCTCTACGAAGTTTGATTTCGTACCTTGCTTGGCGCCAGAACTTGGCATTATACTTTTATCGCTTATTCTGAAATAAAAGGATGTTTTTAGATTGCTCTTTCGAAATAAGTAAGAAATATTATAATATTTAAGATTAGTTCACTAACTTTATCGGTCGGAATTGTAGAAAATCAAATGTTCTCCATTTTTTCTCCCAATACTTAACTAGAAGTAAAAGAAATATTAGAATATTGAAAGTAGAAAGTTATATTTATATAATATTTATTAAATGAATGTTCCTTAATAGATAAAAATACACATATTTTTATTTCTATTGAGATTTAATCACTGAAGGTTGATATATAACACCTTGCCACATTTAATCACTAAGGTTGGTATATAACCCCTTTCCACATTAACTTTTGTAATTCTGTATACGCATTTCGACAACTAAGTTGTCATCATCAGCAGACAATTGTAAAGTGTCGCACCTGGTGAAACACGGCGAAAAATACCTGTACGAAAACAAACTCCGTACGCGATCTACACCGCTGAGAACCAAGATGTACACTGTAGTGTGTCATATTTGTTCCATCGTTAACGAATGCCGCACCCATTTTGCATTTTACTATTATTTTTTTTACTATTAACTTTTTTAAACAAATAAATAAAATTATATGTTTTGTAAGCATATACTTTTTAATTTTAATGCCCGGATTATGTGACGGTACTAGTGATTTATTTACTTTCCTATTGTACTTTACTTTTACACTGCAATTTGTTGTAAAGTAATAGGCACAGGTTTTATATTTTACACGTTTTCAAATTAATTTTTTTTTTTAAATTAATTTCACGAATTTTGTTGTAGTTTGGGCGGGGGTCTGTTCAGAACTTTCTGTTTTTTTTTGAAGCCAAGTATAGAGCGGTCACACTTGTCGGCACACCGGGTTCATAATAAGTACATACAAAATATTTATGCTGACTTATACAAGGCCGATCTTTCCGCTCATTCGGCTATTAACCTATTCTGTTACGTCGACAAAAATTAACTGCTCCACTATTATTATTAACATATACGCGGAATAATATCTACCATATACGTTGTTCGTTTTTATGTTTTGCATATAAAATTGGTATAAAACAGTAGATAGTTTTTAAGACTTCATTGTTTTTCGAAGTATTCTCCACGAAGATTAATGCACTTTTGCATGCGCTCGAACCAATTCTGGAAACAGCTGTTCAACTCGTTTTTGAAGGCCTCTACTGCTCCTTCTGACGACTGAAACCTTTGGCCACACAGTCTGTTCTTGATTTTCGGAAAGTAATAAAATCGTTGGAACTTATGTAGATCCGGACTGTACGGAGGATAGTCCAATAATTCGACGTTTTGTTGCGTTAAAAATTCAATTATCTTGCGTGCTGTGTGCGAACTTGCAGTATTGGTATGGGATGTTTCGTCGTTCGGGGTTGGTATTTCGAAGCTTGGAGATGACTTGCGGCAAACAAATAGCTGTATACCAATTATCAGTAACCCTTCTTTGATCTTGTAGAGGAATTGTTGCTACATGACCTGCTTTCGAGACAAATGTCGCGACCATCTTTTTGGAGATACTTTGAGAATGGATTACTTTTGTCGACTTTTCTTCACCTTGGAACACCCAAATAGACGACTGGCGGATATTTTCTGGCTCGTATGAGTAACTCCAAGATTCATCATCACACATTTTTGGCGTTGAACTGATCTCGAGTTTTTTTTACATCAATTCATCCTGGCTGCTTTTGTTTCGGTCAACAGATGTGGTATCCAATGGGAAACTAATCTTTTTGCAAACAATTCTTTATGCAAAATTTTTCGACTTGAGGTCCTTGGAATCCCCAATAATGCTTCAATCTGGTGATGTCACATGACGATCTTCGTGGATGATCTTGCGCACAGCATCGACGTTCTCCTGAGTGACTGCCGTTTTTGGTGAACCTGCTCGTCGCTAAGACTAATCCGTCCACGTTTGAATTCTGCATACCAACGAGAAATTGTTGACTGATGTGCTTCATTGCCGAAAACGGAAACCACAACTTGATGAGGCATTCTTATTGAGATTATCATTTTTGAAAATTATAAAGAATTATTCTGCGAAAATGTTCTCGGTTTAATGCCATTTTTCAACTAAGTTGTCAACTTTGACACATCGTTGTAGCTACAACACTACACGTATCACCCTGAAACTTTGATTTTAGGTTAACTAGATATGGCGGTTAATTTTTAGTAGTGACATTTGATTAGTGGCACCCTCCCTCTATGTCCCACTATGCAAAACTTGAGACATCTCATGTGCATACCTATTTATAGTAATACATTACAAGTAGAATCAAGTGTAATACTTCACTAACTATATCTTGTATTTCTTGAAATATATCCAGAAAACTTTTCAAAGTAGAGCTAATTCGATGATCAAAAACTGGATATGCATAGGCATTTTAAATTATTTTATGTGTTTGTACTTTCTGACATTGATTAGATTCTTTCTAATAGCTCAAACTTTATAATTTATATATCAAATACGCCCAATTCTTGTCAATATTCTAAATTTTAATAAATGAACTCCACAAGAAACCAAAGGAACCCTTATTAAAATAACCAAATTAAATCGAATAAAAACACACAGCATCATCTCGGTATACTTTCTTCCTCAAACACTCGTAATTAAAATATTATGCCGATAAGAATTATTTAGTGAAAATTATTTACCCACCTTTTGAAACTTTCTGATTCAAAGCTAGACTTGTCCAGTTATTTGTCATTGCTTTCGCAACGGATTCCCAAGCCCTGCCTCTTTTCGCCGCATTTTTATAGTCTACATGACTGTGGTCAACAAGGCACTGGTGTTTCATAACTTCAGTGATAAATTCTAAAGTGCGAGTCATTTTATGTTTGTTAGCCTGTGAAGTCATTGCTCTGAAAGAAACGTTAATAAACACCGGGTATTTACTGACTGTTAAAATTTAAGTACGTTTTTGTTTATCACAAATACGTTTCGACGACATCGTGATAATGTCATTTGTTACTTATTGCGACACTTTTTATTTAATTGATAAAATTTTAGATACTAAGATGTGCACATACTTATCTATTATACATAAGGTGTGGCACAGCTTTGTCGAAACTTTCTACACTTCTATTGGGCAGATCAATTT
This sequence comes from Dermolepida albohirtum, assembly GCA_031893035.1. Classification (NCBI taxonomy): domain Eukaryota; kingdom Metazoa; phylum Arthropoda; class Insecta; order Coleoptera; family Scarabaeidae; genus Dermolepida; species Dermolepida albohirtum. Next base: position 66,433 of record JAVIWB010002130.1, on the reverse strand, counting down.
TGTATCCATTGTCTATAGTACATATCAATTGAATTAGAGTCACCTTCTGATTTTGGTATTATATGATTTTGGTCATTACAAATAAAACAAAAGCAAACTCTTATTATTATTACAAAATCTTTATTTATGCTTTAGTCAAAGTATAGTGAAGATTTGTTCTGAAAAATGCAGCGCCGAGTAGACACCAATTACTGTTTAATAAATAATTGGCAACCAACGTTCGTTTAGAATGTCAAAATAGTCATTTGTCTTTATGTGTCGTCACTAAAATGTAAGAGTCCCAATTCTTTACCAGAAATATAATCCCAAACCATTACACTTAAAATACTCTGTTTTAAGAAGCTTCTTCCAATATAAGGGGTCTTTCATTAAGCGCTTCCTATCTTTAAATTTAAATAAAACAAAGTGTGTGTGAGATATCATCGACATTTTTTATTCGTTTGAAAGGCCTATCGATGCCATTATGTATGGAATATGACATCGTGCAAATGTCCGTCGCGGCTTCGCTGGCTGGCGCGCATCCGAAATGTCCAATTTTCCACGACTCTGGCGCATAAATTATTCTGAATTTGACTTATGGCATGGGTTATGTTGGCTTTGAGGGCCGCTGTAGTTTGTGGCTTATTCGCATAGACTTGCGACTTAAGAAAACCCCACAAGATAAAGTCTAACTAATTTAGTATTTTGTATTGCAGTTTTAGCGGCTATAACGGCCTGTAATTGTTATGGTATTGATTGCACAAGTTTTCGTGTCACTGTTTTTGGAAAACTTTCCCAAACTTTAATTATTTCGTTTTTCAATTCCGTTTTGTTGCTAGGTCGTACCTTTACCATTCGTATCTTTACTTCTGCCCACAGGCGCTCAACGGGATTTAGATCCGTTGATTGAGGTGGAGTGCGTAGTAATTTTGGCACATTGTACAAGAACCACTGTTTGGCTACATGCGAGGTGTGCTTTGGGATATTGTCTTGCTGAAAGTAATAGGCCTGTGGCATACCAAGTTTTCTTGCAGAATTTTTCAAATTTTTCTTAAGTATCTCGTGTTTCATTTTATTCATGGTCCTGTCAATAAATTGAAGTTTTTTTGTACCACTAGCCGCCATACAACCCCAAAAGAGGACGGAACCACCTCCATGTTCGATGGTATGTGTAATGTGCTTCATATGTAATACTATGTGAGGGTTTCTTCATACTATCTGCCTGCTATGTGAGCCATATAATTTTATTTTAGACTCGTCTGAGAATATTATGTTATCCCAAAATTCTAAGGGAGCATTCATGTATTTTTGTGCAAATTCTAGACGTCTTTCGCGGTTTCGTTTAGAAATCTAAGATTTATATCGACTAACTCGGGCATGACAACCACTTCTATGTACTATCCAACGCACAGTATCACTTGATATGCTGTGCTTAATACTTGCCTAAACTTCTTGTAATCTAGCGACACTTAGTTTGGAATTAGCTTTAATTTTTCTTATAATAAATCGTTCGTGCTGGGCACTTAGCATACGTTTTCTTCCACGACCCGATTTATTTTGTATTGTTCCTTCATATTTACATTTATTTTTTATTTTTTGAATTGTGGAATCAGTTCTGTCTACTGACCTATCTACTTGCCTTAACGATTTTCCTTGAAAACATAACTTAATTACAAGCTTTCGCGCCGGCAAGTCAATTTGTGCTGCATAGGTACTTTTATCATAACTAAATTCATCTAAACACTTCTTCAATATTCTATAATATTTCATAAAACAAACAATGACATTTACAATGGGTATTGCCCTATCTGAGGTATGTATGAGGATGTTTATATGCCGGGGAAAGTACCTGTATGCTCAATTTTGCGGCGGCATGCAGTGTATTTACCTTACTATTTTTTATTACAGTAGCATTGGCATAATTATATTCCATTTAGTTTTGTTGAAATTATAAAGTTATATTAAATAAAAATTTCTGAAAAATAATAAACATCGTTCTATTCATCTGCTTCTGGGTTTCCGGGCTGGAACCGCGTCACTAGTATATCTGCCGACGTTTCGTACCCATTTGTATGGGACATCTTCAGGGCTGAACTACTGCACTGAAACTGCACTGTGACGCGGTTCCAGCCCGGAAACCCAGAAGCAGATAGCATGGAGCACGACCGCGGAAGTCTACGTACCAAATTATCGTTCTATTTTCTTATTACTGTACGTTCAATTTTGCAAGTAATTGTATATACATTGAATACACAAATTTATTAATTAATTATTATAAAATATTAATTACTGTTTATTTATTTCAGTCAAGTCGATTGGGCAGTTCCACATCATACGAAATTAAAATATACACAAATATTCAATACAACGGATAGAACGAGAACTGGATTTTTATCAGGTGCACAGGCGAGAAATGTAATGGTTCAGACGAAATTACCTCAAGCTACTCTAGCACAAATATGGTACAAAGAAATCAATATTTAAAAAGTTTAAATAATACATAATAATATCTCCAGGGCACTCTCGGATATGGACGCCGATGGACGTTTAGGCTGTGAGGAGTTCGTTTTGGCGATGCACCTTTGCGAACAAGCAGCCATAGGTATTTCGCCGCCCACAATATTACCTCCCGATCTTGTTCCTCCATCATTCAGAAGGGCGCCGAGAACATCGTCAAGAACGGCTTCGGTATCAAGCCAGGGCAGTATACAATTAGACCAAGATGTTGCATCGTCAATATCGCAAAGTAAACTTTATCTGTTTAGGTGTTTATTTTGAAATGCTCAGAGCTTCTTTCATGTTTAGATACCTTTGAAGATAAGAGAAAAGAAAATTTCGAAAAAGGTCAGGCGGAATTGGAAAGGAGAAGGAAGGCCCTTCTAGATCAACAGAGGAAAGAAGCGGAAGAACGAGAGAGAAAGGAGAGGGAAGAAATCGAAAGGAGAGAGAAGGCTAGACAAGAAGCGGAAAGGAAGAGGATGGAAGAGTTGGAGAAACAAATGCGCGAACAACAAGAAAAGGAAAGATTGGTGGAAGAAGAGAGGAAACGTCAAGCAGAACAACGAGAGGCTGCTAGAAGGTATGTTTGTTTAAAAATGCTTTACGTCGAGGTTTATATAACCTCAGGTTTAATAGAAAATAATTTTCAGTTTAGCAAATTTTCTATTTGTGTATTATGAATTTGCACGTTTCTATACCGAAGAATGTAATTTTTGTTTTACTTATTTTGGTGACATTTAGTTCCGCCATTTTAATTTATATAATATATTTATAACAAAGATACGTAGGTTGCCTTAAAAGTTTTGCGGATGATACAGAAAAAATCATTTATTTTAATCAATTTTTTTTTGTTTTTCAAAATATTCGCCTCTATGATCTTCTGTATTTGGTGGAACCAGTTCTCACAACATTGGGCTCATTGTTCTTAAGTCACCTCAGATATGAAGTTTTCGTAGGCTTCCACAGTCGCCTCCGGCGTATTAAATTTCAATCCACGCATTTTGTCTTTTATGTATGGGAATAAAAAGTCACAAGGTGCTAAGTCGGGACTGTAAGACAGATGAGTCATTCATTCCGTTCATGAAGCGGTTAAAAACTCTGATGTTTGAGATGTGATTGTGCATTGTCTTGATGCAGAATAATTCGTCTTTTTGGTCGTTTCTCGCGAACTTTTTGGAACACAGTTGGCAAACAAATGGTTGTATACCATTCAGTATTGACTATGTGATGATCCTCTAGCGGCATAATAGCAAGATGACTGCAAGAAGACTGGTGCGTCCGAAAAAAGAAGCCATTTTCTTCCAGAGCTTCATTCGCGTCTCATTTTCGTAGATTTCTCCTAGTCTTCGAAGATCAATTGTACCGATTGTCGCTTGATTTCTGGCTCGTAAAAATACAATTTTTGTCACCAACGTCATTAACGATGATTTTACTCGACTTTGGTTGAATTTTTTAAGCATTTTCTTTCACCAATCTATACGCGCTTTTTTGAGCTTCCGTTAAATTGTGTGGCATGCATCGAGTGCAAGCTTTCTGGCGGCAAGATAATCATGCAGAATAGTCCTGATTTGGGTCATACCTATGCCCAGGTATGCCCGAATATCTCTGTATGTGCAGTGACAGTCCGTTCCTCACGATGCTCGTCTTTGAGCGAAACACGTCCACGTGGAAACTCGTACCACCGTTCAATAGTCGCCAAAGGATGCTTCATCGCCAAATAATATCTTGATTTTCTACGAGCACTCTTGACGAGTGAGAACATCTTTAAAAACTTAGAAAATCATGTCTCGAAAGCTAGTAATTTGGAAATGTTATTTAGACTTAAAAATCTCGGAGAATACAACAAAAATATTTCCGACATCGCTATCTTGTGGGAAGTTTTAATCGCAAAACGGTTATAGCAACCTACGTAAATGTTGATGTGTAAATATGATTAAAAAATTTCTTGCTAAATGTAGGAGTTCCTCAAGGCTTGATATTAGGTCCCACAAGTTTTTAATGCACCTTCTTAATGATTTGTCTAAAAAATAAAAATGAAAATTTAAAATAAATTTCTTGTCCCAGCTTCCTTCTCAGGAAAACTTGAACAATAATTACTGTCTGTCGATTAACATTTCTTTCTATCTGTTTATTATGGACATTTAAGTGGGATTATTAATATTATTGTTTATTTTGGTATTTAAAAGGGGTATGGAACTAGCGAATGAACCAGACAATTCAGAAATTGTTTTACACAGATATATCATTTTGAAAAATACGATTTCTTAATTTGTCTATCTCAAATTAAGAGTTTTATGCATTTTATTTGTAATACTTGAATGTGATATTATAATCTTTCTGTTTTCGTATAATTTTACTTATGCTTGTTGGATGAAAAAACCATAATGTATTTATAGAGAAATGGAAAGACAGCGACAATTAGAATGGGAAAAGCAACGCCTGCAAGAACTACAACATCAACGCCAAAGAGAACAAGAAAACGTTCTCAAGTTGAAAGCCAAAAATCAGAGTCTCACTATTGAACTGTCTTCGCTCAATGATCAAGTTAAGGAATTGTCTCAGAAAATATGCGACACTAGAGTTGGCGTCTCTAACGTAAAAGCCACTATTGACGGTATGCGATCGACTAGAGACACTCAAATGCAAGAAATGTCCCAACTAAAGAATAAACTTAAAGAGCAAAATGCAAAACTTCTCGCGCTATCGCAGGAAAAAACGAAACTCGAAGCCAAGAATAAGATGAATACGCAAATGAACGAAAGCGAACAGATGAAACAGGCGTACGAAAATAAAGAGATCACTATTAAAAATCTAAAAGAAAAAGTTGATGACATGCAGCAAGAAATTGACGGTAAGATGACGGACATTGAAAATAATAATTCGCATCTGAGCGATTTGAAGACGCAGTTAACCGAATTGGTGAATGAATGTGAAAGTTTGTACACAGTTTATGAGGAAAAACGCAATAAAGTGCTGGAAATGAAGAATGGTAGTAAGACTTTAGATTATAGTTCCGCGTGGAAGGATAATGGAGGTGGTTGGGGTGATGCACCAACGGACTGGCCGGTGGATAATTGGGCTACTGATAACAATGCAACTACAACGACAACGTCAACTGTTGGGCATACTACAACGATGGCTGGTGCTGTAAAATATAGGGCATTATATGCGTTCGAGGGTCGAAATTCGGATGAGATATCGTTTCAACCTGGCGATATTATTTTGGTGAGTAATATTATAACTTAAAGGAATTGCATATTTTCTTATAACCAATTCCAAATTATTGAAAAAATATTCAAAACATATTTCAAAAATAGTAGTTGATTTTTAAGTAAATGTAGTCGTCAGCGCTTTAACGTTTAATGACTACTCAGTAACGCCATAAATTCTGTTGTGCACATTAATATCCAATAAAAACGTTTTATTTTCTATTTTTTTTTGAACAAAATTAAAGAATATACAGTACTGCCCAGTTAAAGTAGGGCCACTCGCGTTTCTTAGAAATATTTAGATCTATTTAGTATGTATTTTCTGTTGTTAAAATATCTTTTTTATAGTATTGGTGATAATCTCTTATAAAACTATCAAATTTTCAGTATTCTAACCGTCACCAAATACCCTCTAGGCTTTAAACGCAATTACAGGGGGTTACTTTTACCTGCTTTTCATCATACTGAGTGCAGCGTTGTATGTGTAAAGTGAAAGTTTTAAAGACAGTGCCAGTGCAAAAGGTAGAAATACAGACTCTATAAACAAAACTGGGAACTATTCTCATCGAAAAATAGCAAGATGAGAACGTGTTTGTCGTCAAGCAGTTGACAATGTGGCAAAATTAATTGCAGAAAACTTATCATTCACTTCGAGCGGCCGCAGTCTTTATGATCGTGGAGATAGATTAATTGTTAAGAGATTAGAGAATCAAGCGACTTTTTAGAGAGATGCTACGCATATTAGAAGCATGTAATATTAAAATATCGAAACGAACTTTGCAATCTCGATTATACGAGGAGAAAATTTCACTGGCCAGCGAAAAAACCATGATTGACCGAGAGGATGATGAAAATGGGATTGCAATGGGTGAACCAGCATAAAAACCTCACGGTTAAGGACTCGGAAAAGGCACACATCATTAGTTTATTTATGTTCACATTTTACACATTCCTAGTGGCTTTAAAAATTGAATGAATATTTCGCCTTTTCAAGGTTGTATTCAGTGAGGAATTAGGTGCAGTTATTAAAACAGTTAAACCAAGTGCAGTACAAATCCGTAATGGAGTCGATACTAATTCTAATGATAATCTTTAAGTGCTGAAGATGTGCACAAATCTGCAAGATGGTGCACCGTGTCACAGCAAAGCCAGTAAAAGATTTACTTCCTGACAGTAACTTGCAGGTCTTGTCGAGGCCAGGTAACCCCAAACCTAAATCCAATTGAAAATGTATGGAATAGTTTAAAATGGATTATTTATTTAACTTCAAATTCGACTTTATCTGCTTTAAAACAAAGTATTGTAAGATATTTGGCCTCGCAATCAGGAATGAATTGCGTCATGTATCACAAGCATGCCAGGAATAATTAACGCTGTGATCAAAGCAAAGGGCGGCTTAATAAAATATTGTGTGTTATATACACCATTGTCCGCTTTTTTTTAAATGAAACATACAAGAGCTCTCTTTCTCGTTTGATATCGCTACGGTTTGACCTAAAAATATAGAGCAACAATTGCGATTTAGATCGTAAACCTTTTTCTGGTAATGATTGTACCTCACGTAATATATTTCCTACAATTCGTTGTCTTTTGTTGTAAATAGTGGTTCAACGAAGTTAATATAATTCCGTTACACTACGTGTTCTAACACGTTTTTTTGAACATAGAATTCGTTTTTGATCATTATTTTCTAATACACATTGTCCTTCTTTAAGAATACATTTCATTGTTCTTAACGAAATACCCGTGATCTTTGCAACTTCTTTTTATAACTCTTTTTCACTTATCTTCACTTTTCTTATTCTTTTAAATATGTGTGGACATTAAAGACAATTTCTCGCGCTTATCCATGAATTACTTTTATGTTAGATATTGTGGATATTCGAATATAAAACTGTTAATAACACTTTATATTAATTGATTGATAACACTCACTTATACATACCGTTACCACTAGAAAGGTTAAATAATAATTAGGAAACGGTCATAAGTTATTATAGTACGCGTGGTCACTTCATTTGTAGCTATCTACGGGCTACAGCGTACCTTCATCTCCGCCAAGTAAAATGTTCGAGTAGTATATATAATTTTGGAGTTAATCGGGTGGCATTAATTATTACTGCAGTGCCTTTAGTGTATTCCGGTGTAGTGCCACAGACGGAGCACCGGATTCTAGGATAATTTATGTGTTTTTCTAAATAAAGAGTGACTTTAGTGACATGCATTGTAGCTTTAACTGTCTGTGGTCACCTTTACTCCATATTTTTTAACTTCAGTTTAAACTCTTACTTAAATTTTACTTTATACTTTACGAAATTTTTGCCAATATTTTGTATTTAATTTTTATAAGGTTTATTGGAACAACAATTTAAAAATTGACCGTTATTTACCGTAAAGGATTTAAAAACGAAATATAGTTCTATTTCTTATTACTATAAATATTAGCCCATCTGGTTTGTATTTATAGAAATATGGATTATGGATTAATTATAGGTGCCATTAGAACAAACTGGTGAGCCGGGATGGTTAGCTGGCGAACTCAGAGGTCAAACTGGATGGTTCCCCGAATCTTATGTGGAGCCCGTGGACGGTGTTGGAATACGAGGTTCTACGGTAGCAGAACCAACGCCATCATATATTGAGGAGTTAGAGAATAAGAGACTCGAGTAATCTGAAACTTAAAAAAATAATCTTGTTTATTGTTAATCTGTTTATTCTTGCAGAGGCATAGTCGAAGTTCCTGAAACGATACCCGAAGCGGCTGAGCCGATTCAACAAACAGATCCCCAAATAAATCAGACTAATTCACTAGATATTCCCGAAAGCGAAATAGAATATTACATAGCAAATTATCCTTACCAATCTGTGGAACAGGGAGATTTGACGTTTAACGCTGGTGATGTGATTTCTGTTTTGAAAAAGGAAGGTGATTGGTGGACTGGGAAAATAGGCGACAGGTGTGGTATATTCCCCAGTAACTACGTTCAGAAAGTGGACAACGTAAGTCGGACTATTTTGCTCCTATTTTTTTTTGTGTTGTGTGGTTTAATTCATCACGTTGTGCAACTAATTTTTGATAATCAGAATGCTACTACTAACATGTCGGCGACAGCTTCGGTGACAACTGAACAGAATCAGAAAGCTGCCGCTCCAGTTCTACAGGAACAAGTGCAAGATGCGAACGCGCAAATGGACAGCGAGGTCTGCCAAATTAATGAAAATAAAGAGAGTGAAAAACCCGATTTCAGTTCCATGAGTGCTAATTCGCAGGTATTTAGAATATTTCATGATAAATAATAGGAAAAGGTAGACGACGTAATTATTAATATAATCTTTTGGCTTCGTTATACTGTGAGCACATTATTGTGAATTCATTGTAAATTCGCCACATATTTTGCTTCAATTACTATGCTACTTATTAGAGTATAATTTTGGTTCGCAATATCGGTAAAATGGCAATTTATGTTATTTGATAATTAGTTAGCTTGACCATCAATTTTTTTAGAAAGGTATTATTTTCAATATGTTTGATATGGGATTTCGGTTGTTGTAGCATTTTAAAGGTGTCGTGGCGTCTGTAATAATAAATTTAAATGAACGTTATTCATTTAAGAAATTAAATATGATTAATAGATTGATAGTATCGGAAGTAATTGAAGAATCAAGTTAACTAAACCCTAAGATCATAGTAGTGGAAATTACGATATGCCTAGGTATTACGCAAGAGTTCGTTTGATCCCTTCCGAGCTATTGTTCGCTGACATGTATAAGATAAAGATTGCGACCTTGCAAGTAAAGAGTGTTTCAAATTGCGCGGTTTTTTTTAAGAATAAATAAAATATAAATGGTTCACTGAATTTGTCTGTGTATGTGGTCATTTAAAAAGTGTGATGTATGACATCACACTTTTTAAATGCACATGATATCGTCGGATGATAACCGAATTCTTGTGCCCTGAATTAATGAATATTGATCTAGAGGATATGTGGTTTCAACAGGATGGCGTTACATCTCACTTTGCACACGAATCAATTGATTTATTGAGAAAAAATTTCCTGGACGTGTAATCTCAAGAAACGATGTTATTTGGTCACCAAGATCATGTGATTTGACACCATTAGACTATTTTCTTTGGGGTTTTGTGAAAAGTCAGGTTTACAAAAACAATCCACAATCAACTCCTGCTTTGAAAGATGAAATTATTCGTGTCATTGGTGAGACAGAGCCTCAGTTATGTCAAAATGTCATTGAAAATTTTAACAAAAGTGTGGACGTCTGTGTAGCTGCAAGAGGCGGCCATTTGGCAGATATTTTTCGCATATAAATGTTATAACTGATACTTCAATTACCAATAAAAAGTTTTCGAAAGTGAATTCAAATTATGTGTTTTATTTATTCTTTAAAAAAATCGCGAAATTTGAAACAGCCCTTTATATGAATGTTGAAAGAGAACACTGAAAGTTGGCTCAGAAAGTATACGTCGGTTGCAGTTATATTTGGTACAGAAATAAATTTTTGGAAATCCATAATTATTGAAACATATTCACTTGATTTGTTTGACTTCCTACGAGACAACTTTGTTCGGTCATAAAATACTTGGCTTTTCGTCAAATTCAAGTTTTACTTAGAAAAATAGCCAATTAGGGTATCTTATTTATAGGTAAATAATCAGTCTTTTAATAATTTTGATAAGGTAGATAACTATGATCTTATTCGTATATAAAGATGCTTAAAAGTATATTAAAAATTGAAGACTTTCGCTGCACTCAGATAATACAATTGTATTTATATTTACATATCTACATATATCTACATATATGATAACAATGTTCAAAAATATGTTAGAAATTGAAGACCTGTAATACACTCATATAATGATATATTTATTGTCAAATCTGGTATATATGCACATCATTTATATTATCTATTTATTCATCTGAAAAGGTATAAGACAATTGTGACTTTTATATACAGTTTGTATAAAGATTAGAAGCCGTTGATATTTCAGTGGAACGAATGATTAGCAACAAAAACTTTATTCCACTAAAATCTACATACAAAATACTTTTTAGCAGTGTAATTAATAAAGAGTGCAGTATCCAGTACTAATGGTGTTGGATTCACAGCGTTTCTTCATGCTAGCAACTAAATTTTCTTCGTAGTATATCTTCCTTATAAGGTGAGAAAGTTGCCTGATATTGAAACGTTGACCGCGAAGCTTTTGCTTTACGATGGACCACACATTTTCTATTGGATTCGCATCCTGAATTTGCGAAGGTCATTCTATCATATGAGTACCGTTTGTATCTTTCCATTCAACACACAATCTACTGCGCTGTTTTGGGTCATTGTTTTCCTGCAAATACCTTTCTGGCGTATCACTGGCAAACAACTTTGCACGGAAGATAGAAGTCCCCCTTGATACAATTTTATCATTCCACGTGAGTCTAAAGTTCCTGTAAATACGCATAAAGATCCGACACCATAAGCGCTGAAGCACCCCCACACATGCACCTTATCTGGATGCTTTACAATGCGATCAACAATCCGGTTTGTATCACGGGATCAAGCCTTTTCTAAGCACGCAAGCTCAAAAAGAAAAATTATCGGAAAACACTATTTGATCAATCTCGCTCGATGTTATTACGAGCCCAGGCAAGACGGCTTTCACGACAACAACGTCTTCATTATTGTACTGCGATATTTCAGATTGTTTTCGTGTAAACGATTACGTAGAGTCATCAAATTATTTTTATATTCTTCTTCCTCAATTTTACGAATCCCGTGGACCTGCATAAATATCGTGCAGTGATAGTGACATTTTAGGCCCTTTTGAGTCCGCACACAAGAATACCGCTTCAAAGCACTTTGCTTATACACTACTCATTTTAACAAACAGAAACATGTATCTCACAGAAGAATCAGTCCTTCGCCTCGAATACCGCTTCAAAGTACTTTGCATATACAGTACTCGTTTTAACAAAGAGAAACATGTATTTCACAGAAGAATCAGTCCCTCTAACTGACCGTACCCTTTTGTCCCTCTCCCATTCTACCACTAACAAGTAATTAGCAGCTTGTAGTTTCTATACAGACTATATTATTTCTTATAATATTTAGTCATTTGTCATAAATGATTTTTCAAACAATAAATTTGATGACGATTTCCTGTTATAATTAATTCTTCCATCATATTTTCGCAAAGATCGAGTTGTTACATTTTATTTTCTTCTGTAATGATACGTTTCACACAATTTTCCCAATATTCAGTAGTTGCAAGATTCAGTCACTTAAGTAGCAGTGATTTCACCCTAGGCAACTTGAAAGTTTTCTTATTAGCTGCAACATGATGTTTCACTTAAGCTCGAACAATTAAATTGGGTTGTTGCAATGATATGGAGGTTGGCTCACCAATAAAGGCTTTGACATGTCCATGTATGAATTGGTACTGTGTTCTGTGCTGAGTTTTGGCCGACCTGTTTATTTGCTCTCGTATAGTTCACCTGGATCGTAAAGGAAATCAAATTTCTTAAAGAAGAAGAGGCCGAGGGCGCCATAAGAATGTTCAGCAACTCTATAGGTTTAGATTTTTTATTAAAATTACATTTTTGGTTTCAAGTAAGGAACGACTCTATTCTCCTGGTAGACAAATTATTCTTTTCACGCCTTGTTTCGAGACGATGTATAAAAGTAGCGAATAGAAACTGTACTTCCATCTTTCGAATAGAAATGAAGCTATCCGAACGATGGAAAATGCGGTGACCGAACTTATCGCTTGAAAAGAATAATCCATTGGGGCGGTTCGAGATTTGTTGAAGTAGAGTTGTTCTTTATTCAATTATGAGGCATCCACCGTGCTTATGGCATAGCTACGGATTATGAGATAAGTATTTTCCTTGGTTCGGATAGTTTCATCTCTATTCGAAAGATGAAGTATAGTTTCTGTTTGTTACTTTGATCTGTTCCATTGTTAGAAGTATGTTTAAGCAAATGAAAATTATTTTGGCCAAATAAATTTGTTTTCTACAATCTAAATATATAGTTTTAAATTTTACTTGTCAAATTCGACTTATAAATAATATGTATAATCTAAATTAGTGTTATCAAATAAGAATTTTTAAATATCACTGAATTTAATTTAATATTCTTTTAGTCTGGTAAATACGTTGATGTATTTAAAAAAGTCTGTTTAACATGAATCTGTAAATACATCTTCAAAAGTTATAGTTTAAGATTTTGTGCTTAATGTATATTTCTTGCTTCAATACCGTAATTATACCTTTGAAATCTTATGTGTGAACATTTTTGAAAGTCACTGTATATGAACGAAAATTTTTAAGTGTACAACTTTCCAATTACGTCAAACTTAATGAATTTGCATGAAATGGAGTGCAGTCTCGCTTCATTGAACAAAATTAAGCCGAGATTAATATCTTTAAAATGTAATATTCTAAGAAATCAGTTTCGTTTGTTTTTAAATTCGTTTTGGTGGATATCAATTTTATCTAATTCTCATACTGATCGTTTCCAGGAAACTTATTAAGATGATATAAGGATTATAAAACATTATAGCATATTTATATACTTTAATCACGTTTCTGAGAATTTATAGATTGTGGGAAAAACCGAATATTTATTATTGCACACTTTTCGATATACTTCTATAACAGTGATAATGATTTATTTCAATTTGTTTTGTTAATTGTTGGAAACATTCTAATAATAAACACAAGCGTAGTATTGACATAAATATATACATACAAAAGTAATAATTAATAAATTAAAGAAAAATTCTATAAAAATACGACGGCCTTTTTCTTATCATACTTTAAAATACGTGGAGTTCGGCCTTTTTCAAGGTGTGTACCATACCTCATACTTTAAAATAATAAAATATCATTACGGTGAAAAACTAGACAGAGAAACAAAAATCGTAATAAACCGTGGAGTTCCAGTAGAAAAGCCCAATTTATCACAGAAAAAGCATCAAGGTGTGTACCATTACCTGTGTCTGTTTCACAAGATTTTTAAGGTTATTATGGTCAAAAAGTGTGAGTGATTTATGTGTGTTTTATAAATTCTTTACGATGTACATGCTTTCCAACAACGCTCAATAAAATATCATTACGTGAAGACTAGTAAGAGCAAATGTAAAATCTTGAAAAACTAGAAGAGTCTGAGAGAAACGAAAAATCGTAGATATAGAAGCGATAAAAATTAAATCTGGATTGATTAAGGCCTCTTTCAACACACTAAAACCAAAATATCGCTGTTGGTACACCAATTTTAAGGATATGAAAAATTGCATTCACGTTGACGACAAATGGTTTTTCTAACAGATATCGCTAGGCTTAAGTATGCAATGTTATGATTTGACGCATATGTCATTTTATTCTACCGACCTCAAGCTTCAAAGCCATACATGTTATATTTTGCGAAAGTAACACTGTCATAGATTTGAACCTCTTTGAAAATGTCGAGTTTCATGACTGAAGAAGTGCATTTATGGCACGCATTGCTTTTAATATTTAATCGAAAGAAAAAAGCCGCTGAAACTCATCGTTTTCTGGTAGAAACTCACGCTGAACATGGTCCAACCATAAAAACATCCGAGACTTAGTTTCGGCAATTTAAAAGTGGTGATTTCGATGTGCAAGGCAAATAACGTTCTGGTAGACCGAAAATGTTTGATGATGCGAAACCGCAGGAGTTATTGGATGAAGACCCAACCCAAACTCAAAAATTGGCAGAAGCGTTAAATATGGCTCAAAAAACGATCGCGACCGATTACGAGCAATGGGAAAATTCCAAAAGATGGGAAAATGGGTGCCACATCAATTGAATGACAGGCAAATGGAAAATCGAAAAATCGTTTGTGAAACACTGCTTCAAAGGTATGATCGGAAGTCATTTCTGCATCGAATAGAGACAAGTGATGAAAAATGGATATATTTTGAAAACCCTAAGCGTAAAAAATCACGGTTATTTCCTAACGAAGCCGGCCCATCAACTTCAAAGCCAAATCTTTTTGATCGCAAGACAATGCTCTGTGTTTCGTAGGATTAGAGTGACGTGGTGTACTACGAACTGTTGAAACCTGGTAAAACAGAGAATAGTGATCGCCACCGACAAATATTATCTATTTAAACTATGCATTGATAGAAAAATATCCAGAATGAGTGCAAAGACACGGTAACGTTCTTTTACGGCACAATAACGCACCGTCTCATACAGTAAAACTGGTCAAGGAAGCGTTGAAAGGACTTGAATGGGACAAAATATCGCACCCACCGTGCCCTCCGGATGTTTTCATGGTTGGAGCATGCTCATCGTAAGTTTCTACTAGCAAACGATGACTTCCAACGTCTTTTTCTTTTTATTAAATAAAAATAAAAATGTGTGCTGCAAATGCACTTTTTCAGGCACCGAACCCGACATTTTCAAAGAGATGTAAATCTGACATTGGTACTTTCGCAAAATATAACATGTATGGCTTTGAAGCTTGAGGTCAGTAGAATAAAATGACATATGTGTCAAATCATAATATTGCATACTTAAGCCTAACGACATCGGTAATGACATTCCGGTACACCTAGTAATTAGATCCTTTTTGAGAAGCCTCGAGAATTATTATAATACGTTTATACCAATTAAAATCTTTATTTGAATGAAATTAAAAATATTCTATACAAAAAATTTCGCGTACCGTTACTCTAATCCCAGTAACTATAGTTTTTTTTTAAATCTGAATTCAATCGTTCCCGGAGCCCTGAACTAATGGTGCTTTGTAATAATGCTAGACATTTTCTGTAAAATCCTTATTTTAACCTTATCAGTGATGCTATTTTTGAAAAACATGATGAAAGTCACCGGAAGTACTGTTCTGGCGATGTTTCATATTCCCTTGGCTTTAATTTGCAGTATAACAGTCCTTCTAAGGACCGATAACCCAGTTTGCTTCTTCGTATATTACATACATACACAGTAGTGAACATACATATGTAATTTATATGGTCATGGTAAAGTAAAAATTTAAATGAATTAATTTTTTACTTTTTAATCAAATATTTACATTAAGTTAATTACTAAGGTTGATATATAACCCCTTTCCACATTAACTTTCGTAATTCTGTATACGCAGTTCAACAACTAAGTTATCATCATCAGCAGATAATTGCAAAGTGTCGCACCTGGTAAACCACGGCGAAAAATACCTGTACGAAAACAAACTCCGTACGCGATCTGTACCGTTGAGAACCAAAATGTACACTCAACGGTACAGATCGCGTACGGAGTTTGTTTTCGTACAGGTATTTTTCGCCGTGGTTTACTAGGTGCGACACTTTGTAATTATCTGCTGATGATGACAACTTAGCTGTCGAACTGCGTGTACGGAATTACGAAAGTTAATGTGGAAAGGGGTTATATATCAAACTAAGTGATTAAGTTAATCAACCACAGGCTCCATCAAATTCAACTTCATTTACATTAAGGTTTCGATAATTTTTTGATTTTTGAACATTCACTAGATAGAGACACGTTAAACAGAATATTGATTTGACATAAATAAAGATTAAAACAAGTTTTAAATTAAAATGGACTGCGATTTGGTTGGAAGGATGACATGAACGAGATTTATTGCTTATTTACCGATTAAATTTGTTCTACTCTAATAAGTAACATTGTATTTTTATTCCATGATAAAATGTATTACGACATTCATATTATCATTTTTATGAAAATATATTTTTTTTCATATTGTTACGGTTAAATAATAAATACATAAGCTGCAGGTAGTATATTTTGCTACCAAAAATTTTTTTTGGTGTAGCGATATCATATCTATTGTTAACTTATCCTACATCGATGAAATTAAAGCAAATTAATAATCGAAAAACAATTAGGCAATTTTTTTTGGATTATAAATAAGGTTGCAAAAATTCAATAAAGCTCCTGTTTCCGTTCGATATATTCCCCTTACGAGACAACTGATGTTGCCTATTCCAATTATGTAAAATAAAATACGTTTCGATTTTAATTCGAGTTTTATTGTACATGAAACAACTTTAACACTAGCTATATATTTACACCTTATTCGACCTTTCACTTCTCTCTCTCTCTCATTGTCATATCTCTACTCATCTAACAAACAATGACTCTTACCCCATCTAAGTGATGGAAGTAAAAATAGCATATGTCGATAAGATAGAGCAATCTAGATACAAAACTAAATATAATAATAAAAAACATGTAACTACAAATAGCTCTATTTAATTATGAAATAGGCTAAGGCTGTCTTCTGGTATATCAAATATATTCTTTCCCGAATTCGGAACTTTTTTTATATGATAAATATAGATGGTTGGCATTGTCGGTGCAAAAAAAGCCCGGTACGATCTTGGCTGGCGTCGGGCGGAATGATTTTATTTATAGCCATATCGTGGAATCGTGTATTAGATCACTCGAACCGCTTCTAGAATGTATATTATTGGTCCAACTCTCCCACTTGTGTACGGTCACAAAGGTGAGAGAAAATGTTACGTAAAATAAAAACACATGTTAAAATATTGTTTTAAAATTTTCTGTCTTGCTTATTCCACGTGCCGTTTTGTATTCGCGTTTATCGTAAATCATTAAATCATTGTTTCTGTGCTTTCAATAACACGCTCCACAACTTCTCTCAAAGAAAACGGCTATGATTTTCTGTGCCTCAAAATAAAAAGAGCCAGGCTTTGTTCTGTGTGCGCATGTGGGTACATAGTAGCAAAATCAGGTTGCTCGTCACCTATCAAGATGTTGTTAACATAGTGTAAGATATTCCATTTCTAAACTTCTGTCGCATTTACCGGCACTATAAAACACACCGTACTATTTACCCGTTGTTTAAAGTATCACTACTCAAAAGCAACAAGCCTTTCTCATTCGAACATGTTCATAGAGCATTGTACGAATTATCAATGCATGAATGCTCATTCGTCTACTTCGCGAAAACTTAGTATCTATTGATTTCGAGCATCTTCTCAACAGTATTAGTGTTCTCGGCAACAGACGGAAAGGAGTGTCCCAACCTTAGAGTGTCTTCCAAATCTAAATTTCATCTATGCAACGCATACCACTTGAATACGGTCATCTTGTAGCACAGGAGCTGTTTGGTGATTGCTCCTAAGCCGCCACAGTTTGGGCTAACTAACAGAGAGATTGAGCTGTCGGCTACAATATAGACTTGAACATTTCTCAATTCACGCTGATCTTATCACAACGTGTACATAAACTTTTCACAGTTGCGCCATATTGCAAAAATTTTGCAGAAGGCCCTTATTGTCATCGTCGTAAGAGTGAATAGTTATGAAACAATTCAAAACTTTTATATTAATATTTGAATTCGTTTCCAATCATCTCCTAGCCTAGGATAATAATTTACAATCATTCATATTGATCTCATTTATATATAAGCAAGTGTAAGGAAATATAAAAAAATCTTACAGATATTTTTATCTTTAGTCTATGAAGGGCAACAAGAAGCCAGAAATAGCGTCAGTAATCGCGCCATATCAAGCCACGAGTTCTGAACAGTTATCGTTACAGAGAGGTCAGTTAATTATGATACGTAAAAAGGCAGATTCTGGATGGTGGGAGGGAGAGTTACAAGCCAAAGGTAGGAAGCGCCAGGTAGGATGGTTCCCGGCCAGTTACGTTAAGGTATTAAATAGCAGTGGAAGGGCTAGCGGACGCACAACCCCTGTTTCTACTACTCGAATGCAACAGGAAGTAGTTATAGGTAAGTTATAAACTACGGAAGCTTTCTTTTTTAATGCGCTATGCTATGGTTGATAGGAAGAATATGAAGTTTTGGATTGCTTAGCTTAATATGCTTAATCTAATAATTGGCTTACAATCTGAGAGACAATTACTGTTGTACTTAATATTTCAGAAAGTATCTCTTGACCTACAACGACCGTTTCGTCTTTCTTAAAACTCTTCAGACAGCCTCAATTTTCGCGCAACACGGCCATGTGAGGTATAAGACAATACCTGTTGAACGAGAATTGGGGCTGCCTGAAGAGTTTTACTAAAGCTGAAATGGCTGTCGTAGGCATATTCTCAGTCAACAGATACTTGTTTGTGTTTGACTGGCTTCCCGAATAAGCCGATATAACACAAGTTAGGTTGTAGTTATTGTAGACAATAACCTGTCCTAACTGCTATATTAGACAAAAATGCTTTAATATTTCAAACAGAGTAGCTCTTCGCACGTTTAACTTAATTGTTATTATTACTAATTGCCACACAATTATGTATATCCGATTCGATAGCATGCTCTCGCTCGAATCGATTGTCGGCGGTTTACAAGCAGACAACGTACGGGCGACCACTCTCGCTACACGATGAGTCTTTTGCCAGACAGATACGACTTTGTAGCTCCATTTATGGTTGATAAATTCAATCGTTTGTGACTGTAACTAGCTGTATACACGTCGAAAAGTTGTAAAGTAAAGTAATAGTAGATCCTGTGCCCCTCAGGATACTGTGCCTGATATTGTGATGCAGCTCGTCTGTTACTGTAAAAATACTATATGTACGTATGTTTTGTGAATACTACACACAGAAATGCTGAACAGCATGAAGAAAATATGTCATGAAGACACTGTATGTACTTATAACTAGTACAATGTAGGCTTTCTTTAATTCTTAAAGATCGCAGTTTTCAAAGGAACGAGTGGGATGAAAATTGGCTAATTTGATTAATTGAGGATTAAAAATATTATACGTATTTATGAAAAATTAAAAATAATCGCATTTCCTCTCTTGTTTCCAGATAAAGTGATAGCTTTGTACCCATACACCGCAGCTAATCCAGATGAACTAAGCTTCCACAAAGACGACATAATCAGCGTCACAGCTAGGGAAGAACAATCGTGGTGGAGGGGTGAATTGAATGGGGTGTCCGGCCTGTTCCCCAGCAACTACGTAGCGCCGCTCCAGCAATGTAAGTAGAATACCTTTGCAGTATTAAATCCTTCATCCTCGAGCACCTTGTTCTTATTACACATTTCATTTACCGTACTTTGTACAGTCTTATGTCGTCAGTGTTACGTCATCTTTCATTTTCTTTTTTTTGTAGGAACATGAATTGCACCCACCCTACCAAATACGAAGCCGCTATCTATAATAAACATTTAAACAAAGAATGAAAGCAGAGAATACTGTTCATTTAGTGTCTCACTAGTTCATAGAATTAATGTCTCGATACTGTTGCCAGTATGTTGTTTCCTTTTTTTTTGTATTTTAACAAGATATTAAACGCTAAATTGCCGAGATAGTTATTTAAAGTTGCAATTGTAATAAGTACTTTGCTTTAATCATTTGTGCGTCGTAAAAGTTTAAATTTGGGCGCCCTATTTAACTTAGTTCACTGCATTATCGGCTAATTGTTTGATTTTCCCACACAATTTTTTTTTAATTAAGTACGGTTTCTTTCGACTACCAATTTTAACTTAATTTAATTTTCAAAATTATAATATAATTTCTTATTACATATCATTATTAATTAATTTATTCAACGTATAAAATACAGAGCAATATTTTAATTGTAGTGTTAGGTTCGAAAAGTCCATAGCAATACGAAGATTGTTGAACATATTACTGTTCAAAATATTCGGTATTGTTTTTCAAAGCATACCTTTAACTTGTTAATAATTTCTCGTGGCAGAAATAAAACTGTCCAAAATGTAATTCAACTACAGTGCTCCAAGTTATTATTTTCAATTGTGATAACTTCAATATACGTATTTTGATGTAACTGTATTTTATGTAGCAATAATTAGGTTTAAGGTGGTATACTTCGTCTTCTTGATTTTATGGTTTAAGCACAATACTAAATCTTTTTTTCTTCTAGTATATGGTCTTCTAATATCTTATTTCAATTTAAGTATTGCTTTATTTCTTTTTCATTTTTATCTATGTTCTTATATTTTCATATTTTCTTATTTACAAATGTAGTAAGGGGTGGGATATTTAAAAGTTTAAATTTAAAAATGCAATAAAACAAAAACGGTTTGAAATTTTGCCAAATTTATTTTTTTGTTGTGAAGTACAATTGTTCCGGTTAGAGATGGGATATTATTTCATTCATATGGCTGCCGCGGCTGGCCTCACAGTACCCCATTCGATTGGACCAATTTTCGAACACTTTTTCGAGTGTATGGTGTCGTATCTCGGCAATGGCATCACGAATGTTGGCCTTCAAATGCTCAATTGTCTCTGGTTTGTCGGCATAACACTTGTCTTTAACGGCGCCCCACAGAAAATAGTCCAACGGTGTCAAATCGCAGCTTCTTGGTGGACAATTGACATCACCATTTCGGCTAATTAAACGGCCATCAAACGTGTGACGCAATAAATCGATTGTGGCATGAGATGTATGGCAAGTTGCACCATCCTGTTCAAACCAAACATCGTTCACATCAATACCATGAAGAGCGGGCACAAAAAAATCGGTTATCATGGTGCGATAGGTGTCTCCATTGACTATAATGGTTGCGCCGTCCTCATTTTCAAAGAAATATGGGCCAATGATGCCTCCGCTCCACAAGCCGCACCAAACAGTCACTCGTAATGGGTGCATTGGCTTCTGTAAGACCACGTGTGGGTTTTCTGAGCCCCAAATACGGCAATTTTGCTTGTTAACGTACCCACCGAGATGAAAATGAGCTTCATCCGAAAAGATGATTTTTTTGGCAAAATCGATATCATCGTGCAGTTTCTCGTTGGCCCATCTAGCCAAGTGAAAACGAAGCGGATGGTCATGCGGCTTCAACTCTTGAACCAATTGAACTTTGTAAGGCGTCATACCGAGATCTTTTCACAAAATTCGACGTAAATTGGTGCGCGAAATGTTCAATTCTTGAGAACGATGACGAGTTGATGTTGATGGATTCTCACGCACACTTTCAGCCACAGCTTCTATATTTTCGGGTGTACGCACTGTACGAGCACGCTCACGTCTTGGCGCATCAACAATGGAACCAGTTTCACTAACTTTAGCAATAAACTGGCGTATACCGGGCACTGTTGGTCCTTCTCTGCGACCAAATTTTGTACTACATTTTCGTGCAATTTCCGATCAATTGTCTTTGTACAATACAATGGCTGTGGATTTTGTTTCATAATTTAATTTTGGTATCTTTTTATTTTAGAGCTTTCTCGTAAAATACAAGTAAGCACAGTGTTGAAATTGATTCGGTTTTTAATTGATTGAGATTCATGAATAAATTAATAAATGTACAGTGTCATAACTTTCACTAACTTTATTTTTAATTAATGTATTATAATAAAATTAGGGAAAATTGTAACACTGTGTATATATTAATTTTTAAATCGATTATAAATTGTTAATTTTAAAAGAAAAATATAATTCGGTATTTTTTAGGATAAAATATATTGGAAATCATTCGTTGTATTTTTATTAACATGTATGAAACTCTTGAAAAGAATTCATTTGCAGCATTTTGAAATATTTTAATACTTATTACATCTTTAAGGGATGATTTTATCATTTAAACAAATGCATATGTAAATTAGGACCGGTTCATGTTTTTATGACTGTTTTTAAATACACATAAATGGAACAAATTCAAATTCACTTCAACAAAATCATATATTTTCTATCGTACATAACTTCTTTGATATTTCTAAAGTTTAATTCGCAAAAAAATATTTCAATTTGCTTGCAGATAGCTTTTAATTTTTAAATATCATGTTTGTCTATTTACAGTTTTCGTCTTCCACTCGTTGATTCCCATTTTGTGCAAATGTCTTTCTACCTCATCTATATAACTTGATCTTGGCCTGCTTCTTCATTTGCCTTCTTTGTTCCATTTTCAAGTGTTTTCTTTGTGATTTCACAATTTCTATTATATCTGTTTACTTCATAATTCCTTCGGCTTTTGGTTTGTTTGTTACCCCCATCTGTCTTCGACTCTTTGACGTCTAATTATTTAAATATCTTTCTTCCCATTACTCCCAACATTTTCCCTTCTGCTGTCTCCGATGTCCACACTTCACTTCCAAATCCTATGGTAACTGTTTTGTAAATTCTCAGCTTTAGATTATGGAATACGACTTTATAATTAATCCATAATATCTTCAAAGAGTGGATAACTTCGATTTCCTGTCATTAACCTCTCTTGTACTTCTTCCCTTACAGTAAGTTTCCTATTAAATACTGTTCCCAGACATGTGAAACTTTCCATTTCATCAAACTTATATATTTCCTCTCTTTCTATTGATCTTTTCAAATAACCATTCGTTGTATACTCCTCCTCTATCCACGTTATGTATTTTATTTTATTCTGAATTACGACGGTAGTCCAGTTTCCAGCCTAACACAAGCGACTATTATTTTGCCAATTCAGTTTCATTTTTCAACAAAGTCTCCTTATGAGTCTATACATATTACCAATCGTTGCTGCTATCTTTGTTATCAATCCAAATAGTAATTGCAATCTTGTTCGGCAAAGTAAGCATTTGCGAATATGATAACCTTCTCATTCGATGAACATCTCTATCGACCGGGCGAAACTTTGAGCCCAGCTAACAGAAATAATTCCCTGGGGGCCAGATGTAGCGAATGGAGTGGGTAGTCGATGAATTCGAATCACAATTCGTGAATTTTGCCATGACAACCATTGAAGTATGAGATGATAGATTGTCTTCGTGGAACATAGCTTTCTCTTCCGTCAAACACAATTTCCGCCTTCAACTTGTCAAGTAATGATACGTAGTGTGTTTTCGTTTTTATTTTTATTTTTTTTAAATAATCGATAAACACAATTGCTACAACTCTGACCCTTCTGAAAATTCCTCGTCACACAAGCTGTTACGATCACGTTTAGATTCCTCAAAATTTCACTACGACAAATGATGATTTAGAGTCTCTGTGAACAACCTTCATCTCGGCTCTAACTTGCGTAGACGAATTGCATTTAAAATGTAAGAATTAAATGCCTGTTCGATATTCGATTTTATCCATTTTTACACAACCACTAACATCGAGCGTCCGAGTGTTCAACTTGACAGAAATTTTTAGAAATTTTCGACGCATGCGCAATATTAGCAGAATATTTTTAACGAGTAACGCCATCTTTATGTTGGGGCTTGAGACTTTTCAGACTACCCTCCTATCAAATATGAAATAAAAGTATAGTTTTAGTTCTTTAAGTAATTTCTCTTTTGATTAAAATAGCGATTAACATTTTCATTTTATAATGACCTATATTCATTTGTTTTCTCTTTAAGTCAGTCATTGAATATCCTTTCGTTGAATTTTCCAGTTCACAGATCATTATAGCTGGATGGTTGTGTCTATCCGTCAGGAGTTAGCTGTCGTGCAGCGAAGGAGGTCGCCCGAACGTATATATAAGTGCTGGAGACCTCCTTCATTATAGGATAACTCGCTCCTATAGGGTAAACACGACTATTCAGCTCTATTGATTGAAGTTGGAGATACGGAGTATTCTAGAAATTTGTATGGTGGTGCTATAAATGAAAATTAGATTATAAATTATCACGTCAGTGTATGCTAACCTATGTCGTCACTCTTTTCTTTTGATGAGAATATACAAATATTCGATATAGCTAGTGGTGGTCCTCAAACAAATGCTCTTGTCTAACAACTAATTAAATTTGTAATACAATGTTTCTTCAAACTCACATATTTCGTAAATGCATCGTGTTTTTACGTATAATCGATTGATAATTCTGTTTATAATAGATGTTAAGAACGACTGTGAGTTCTTAAATTAAAGCCATTGAAACTGCTTCGACTAGTTTTAGTTTTATTAACCTTGCCCATCTGCCATTATATTTTTTTGTCACCTGTAAGCGTTTATTTAATTATTCTAAACTTACGGTCTTCCTCTTAGTTCTAGGCTTCCAATTCTAGTTCTTAAGGTTTCCTCAATTGTCTTTTTATAATTCTGTGTACTTCGTACCCGTTTCCATCAATTTATATCTTTATATTTCATTGATTCACTTGTACAAAATATGTAACTTGTATCGGAACATTTTTTACTGTATTTATGACAATTTTAGTCGACTTATTTGCAATAAACGTTTCATAAAATTCGATAAAATATTTTTTCGGTTTCTTTTAATTAAAACCTCTTTCTTCAAGGTATTTAAATCGTTTGTTCTTCGAACGTTTTTTTAAATAATCTGCTTTACTCTAAGCTGCTTCAGTTTATTCGTTCAAATTAGTTCTTCAGGATAGGAAGGATTAAATTTAGTAAAGTATAAAACTTATGCAGCAATACTTTTGAAACCACTCCCATTACACTCTAAAGTACTTTGGGGAATACCCCGTATGTCTGCAATTGTGATTTTATTAGAATATATGCTTTCTACAGGCTGTTTTATGAAAATTGAATTAATTTTTTTACGCAAAATATTTTTCGTTTTGAGTTTTATTTATTTGGTATGCGAATACATCAATTTATATCTTTATGTTTCATTGACTCACTTATACAATATATGTAACTTGTATCGGAACATTTTTTACTGTATTTATGACAATTTTAGTCGACTTATTTGCAATAAACGTTTCATAAAATTCGATAAAATATTTTTTCCGTTTCTTTTAATTAAAACCTCTTTCTTCAAGGTATTTAAATCGTTTGTTCTTCGAACAGTTTTTAAAATAATCTGCTTTTCTCTAAGCTGCTTCAGTTTATTCGTTCAAATTAGTTCTTCAGGATAGAAAGGAATAAATTTAGTAAAGTATAAAACTTACGCAGCAATGCTTTTGAAACCACTCCCATTACACTCTAAAGTACTTTGGGGAATACCCCGTATGTCTGCAATTGTAATTTTATTAGAATATATGCTTTCTATAGGATGTTCTATGGAAATTGAATTAATTTTTTTACGCAACATATTTTTCATTTTGAGTTTTATTTATTTGGTATGCGAATACATCAATTTATATCTTTATATTTCATTGACTCACTTATACAATATATGTAACTTGTATCGGAACATTTTTTACTGTATTTGTGACAATTTTGGTCGACTTATTCGCAATAAACGTTTCATAAAATTCGATAAAATATTTTTTCCGTTTCTTTTAATTAAAACCCCTTCTTTAAGGTATTTAAATCGTTTGTTCTTCGAACGTTTTTTTAAATAATCTGCTTTACTCTAAGCTACTTCAGTTTATTTGTTCAAATTAGTTCTTCAGAATAGGAAGGAATAAATTTAGTAAAGTATAAAACTTACGCAGCAATGCTTTTGAAACTACTGCCATTACACTCTGAAGTACTTTGGGGAATACCCTGTATGTCTGCAATTGTGATTTTATTAGAATATATGCTTTCTATAGGATGTTCTGTGGAAATTGAATTAATTTTTTTACGCAAAATATTTTTCATTTTGAGTTTTATTTATTTGGTATATCAATATATATTTTTTATTACAACTCCATACATTTTGTTTTTAATGAATTCTTTAATTGGAAACGAAGATTATTACATTCGTATCGTAATAAGCATCTAGTGATGATATTTTAAAAATTATTTTACCGTTTTATATACCTAGTATTATTAAAAACGCTTTTATATCTTGTTAAAATATTAAATGCGAAATTCACATTGTAACACGCTTATTGAGAAACTTAACGAAAAAACTATAAGTAATAAGTAAAGAATCAACTCATAGTTTAGTTATGAATCGAACTGTAGTTAGATAATGTCTTATACGTTCATTTTTATTCATCATAATTATGTTACCCCACAGCGAATATCCTTAGTATTATCATAAGTGATTAATTCTAAGTGTAATGTATTTTTTCTCATCTTTTTTTTGTATTTTGTATGTTTGCCGCGAAGTTTGGTAGGGTGGGTGCATTTTATTACAGTATACCTATTTTTTTTTATATATACACCACCTTTTTTAACTTAATTACTTTCACCATGTAGGATGCAACTTGAAATAACAATTTTTATCCAAATCCAATACATAATATCACCACCCTACTAAGCTTCGTATATATTTACTTAAAAGCGATAATTCTTATCTCTCTAATAAGTTTTATATAGTCCTAAGTAGATTGCCATTGTTACTGTTATAAACGTATTATAAAGATCATGTTATCATAAGTATGTGAAACAAATTAATTTTCGTTTTGTTTTTCTTCTTTATATATTCATTTTTATTTATTGCTATTATTTCTATAAATGTCAAATTTAAAACTGAATACTCATACTTTACTCCTTCAAAAACTGTATGTTGACATTATGAAATATATATTATTGAAAAATCTATAATTTTATTTTATTTGAGAGCTGCGAAATATGTCCGAGATTAACGACTACCAGTACTTTCTTTTAAATTATAATTTTATTTTGAAATACCAAAATGTCTAGCAAAATATAGGAGCGAAGTGAAGCTCAAAGACGATCGTATTGCAGTTACTTTCTCTGATACAAATATTTTATACATTCCAGGATATTTTCAAATATTGTTTTCGCAATTCAGAAAATAAACAAAATACTTCACATCTTTATAAAAACCATGTGATCAGCCGATGAAGATTTGATTTGTTATTTGCACTATAAATCGTTTTAAAAATATGTAGGGAATTTTTGTATTTAGAATGATAACAGCTGCCAAACTGGTGTTGACAAAGTAAGGTCTTAGTACATTGCTACAGCTGTGAGAGAATCGTGATATGTAATATTCGTTACATCGTAACGTGGTCGTTCTCGTATAGAGCGTAATTATTTCTGAAAAAATGTGTTGTATTAGTGCTAGACTTATTTAAAAATAAAAAACACATAAAAGATTTTCCAGGCTTTAAATACTTGTAAAAATAATGTGCGATGAATCTTCGTTTTTGCGGGGTAAATCTGACTAAAGAAACGCATAAAAAGTGCACAATCTAAATATATAAAAGTGATCAAAATGTTTATGACTTTCCTTTTGATTTAGCTTTTATACTGTTTATAATCTATTAACATTTAATTTACTTGGTTGGAGTTATCGCAAATATTGGACGATGTACACTCATAGTTGAACGGCGTAAGTTGCGAAAAAAATCGTATAGCTATAGAAAAATTTAATGGTGTATGGATAAAGTTTCAGACTTTATCAGATTAAGAAAAATTTGTAGCGATAATAATGGCATTTCTGTAGATTCCTTACGTAACTTCACAGATTATTTTAACAATGCAAATGTTATATCACTAGATGTGTCACTTTCTTTACATAAGAAAATTTTCGCATTGCGACGAACATCGCTTAATGAAACGCTGTTGGAAACATATCAAATGCTGCAGTTGTATAGATGAGTTTATTCAGTTTTGATGTTTCGCAAAAGGACAAGTGTTTAAAAATATTTTACTACATATACCTTGTTATTAATTACCTACATCGGTGTGGACGATTATAGGATCCCGACCAACTTGGCGGCTTTAAGATTCGGCATCAAATCCGAAAACCGCTGTTCGGAAAAGTTTCTAGTGTGGTTTGCCTTCTCGTAAAAACGAATGCTGACAGTTCAAGATTTTTAAATCGCACCATGAGCACGGACTTAAAGTCGCCTGTAATATTGTATTCCTAACAAAATTTCTTGAGCTGAATTGTTACAAATGTTGGTAAAGGCCTAATTACCAGACGCTACTCACCCATCATCTTTATCAAAAGTACTGTCATATGAGTAGTACAAAACATTAACATTAGAAGAAGATTGAGATACATCTCAATCTTCTTGACTACAGTCAAAGACCTCTTCTTGTTCTGATCGACTTTTAGTGTCTTCGACTGATGAAAATATGTCCAAGTGAAGGAAATAGTGACGAAAATCCATCAAATTATCGTCAAAAAATAATGCAAACAGGTTGTTCAAGATATGCTTGAACGTTCCCGAAATGGATGCGTTGAAAAACATCAAAATCGCTCAAAAATCAAAACCAATTTTTCACTCGGAATTTCTTTTGGAGGGGAAAAACAATCAGCGACAATATTATCTAGACATGTGGTGTTTGGTAGTGTTCGCAGAAAAAGGCCAGATTCGATGAAGAACAAGTCTTGGAACATCAGAATGTGATCTTCCACACATTGTCCCATGCGCACGGATTTTGTAGTGAAAAATTCAATGAATATCGTCGACCAAATACCTTATTCCAAACTCAAATTACGACTTAATGGATGCATTGAAACTATAAAAAAGGTTTCAAAAGAAGCTGAAGACTGTATCGAAAAGTGCTCATAAGAAGTGTTTCGACGACTGGCGTAAGTGTACACTAATGACATCTACATTGAAGGCGACAAAATAAATTTGTATGATTAACCCAATATCTTGTGAACAATTCTCGCTATTTGTTCAACACTGCTCATGGGTTAGTTCCCTTGCTACAACCACTGTAACTGTATTTACTTAAGAAATGCTCTACAATCTCTATAAAACAACCCCAGTAAATTCCATTAAAAAAATTATTTTAAAGAATGACTTTACTATGTCAATTCTCTGTAGTATAATATAATCTGCTTTAGTTATAATGTACTTTTGAAGAAAGGCTATTTAACCTATACAAATGCCTTACTTAGAGAGCACATTTTTTTAATTTTTGAAAGTGTTTGTAATTACTGAGGACTAAGCTTGGAGAATATGGTGAGTGCTTAACCTGTTAAAAACTCTCTCCTTGTTTTTAATCATATGTAACAAAGATATGTATTTGTTGAGTTGTCATCGTGAAATAGTGTATCGGTGTGTAAGTGTGTTTTGATAGAGCAGGATAGTCGTGTCTGTTGGACAGGGAGTGTTACCCGTACGTATATCGTCTGCCAATAAGTCGCCGGCTATCGTTACGAGCGAAAGCATACTATCGAATCTGACATACACACTAGCGTGGTAATTGTAAAATAATAATAGCAATTATGTTGAACGTATAAAGAACTAGATCTACTATAGAACTAAAAGGCGATCATTAGCCGACAAAGTAAATGAATTTATCACTGAGTATACACTACCTGTCATATTTATTTGCCCACCCTTAGTTTTAGCCAAAATTATTAAACTATCAAATGTGTACTGAAAATTTATTTATTGTAGTGTAAAATAAACATAAAATAGTTACATTTTTCTTATATAAAAACTTTATCATTAATAATTATTAAATTTTGCTCTCATCAATGTGCCCACCTTTATTTTTGATAATTGCGGCACATAACCGCGGCATCCTTTCAATTAATTTTTGCAGTATATCTTCGGTAATATGTGCCCACAGTACAGTGGTAGATGATAGAGCACGTTCTCGAACCTTCCGGTCCAATTCTTCCCAAAGAAGCTCTATTGGGTTTAGATCAGGACTTTGAGTTGGCCATACCATTATCGAGACTTGCCCTTGCTCTTCTAGAAATCGCCACACAATCTAGAAGTGTGTTTCGGATCGTTGTCCTGTTGAAATACAAAGTTTTCGCCAAGAATCCTTAGTCCTGAAAGAACAGCGTTATTTTCTATTTCCTTGTAGCCTTCTTTTCTTAGGATTCCCTCAATTTTGACGAGATCGCCTACAAATGTTTTAAATGAATTTACTACCGAAAAGTTCAAACTTCGATTCGTCTATCCACAACACATTATTCCACTGATCAATTGTCCAATTCTTATGTTCTTTAGCCCAATTTAGTCGTTTTATCATGTTTTGCTTTCGTAGTAGTGGTTTTCGCGGAGCAATTCTTCCGTATAAACCCGCTTGCCTTAACCTTCTCTGTACCGTGGACACACTATTGGTTTAGCACGCGCTCTATTCATTTCAGCAGCAATTTCTGGTGCTGTTTTTCGTCTATCGCGTCTACTTATCCGTATTAATGCCGGTCATCTACAGATGTATATTTATAATCAACGGTTCTGCGATTTAATCGTAATTCTTTTGCAATTTCGCTATTACTTTTACCCGTACGATGATAATCAATTATCATAGCACGCACTTCAACAGATAATTCCTTCGTCTTTGGCATTGCATTAAAATATATTTTTCGCAACAAAAGATGAACGATGACTGACATAAAATTTATTTTCCTTTTTGAATAACACCTCCTAATATTGTAATTAGTTAGTACAATAACACAATATTGGTAATACCTTTCGGAAATGCAAGTAAAACTGTTAATACTGTAGGGATTAACCTATATAATATTTATGGTATTTTTCCAATTTATGACACCTTTACGATATATCATAAACAATTTAAGATTTTCGTACAAATTCATATGGAATTACTTCCACTAATAATATTGTTGAATAATTATAATACAGATTTTTCGAAAGATAATTCGTATTTCAGGAAACATAAAATTGGTGTGGGCAAATAAATATGACAGTGTACATATTTAATGTGCGACAAATTATTGCAAAATAAACATATTTTCGCGCCACCGTATTTTAAGTCCGTATATTTACCAATAAAGTTTTACTTTGCCAATTATCGCTTTTTATCTCTTCGCACGTTCAACATAATTATTATGTCATAGATTAACACGCAAGTATGTATGTACGATTCTATAGCATGTATTTATTTGTATCAATTGTCGGTGGTTTACAGGCAGACGATATACGTACGAGCGAGTTCCCTCGCTATATAACAGGCTACTCCTGTCGGGCAGACACGACTGTCGAGCTCTTGTAATTATTGAGAATGGTTCTTTGAGCGACCCAACTACAGGCAAGTGAGAGCATTATCTCCTTGATCGAGAATATCATCTTGTCACTACTGCTTCCATTTGAAGTATATTTCGAAAACAAATTAAATTAAAAACAATTTTGTTTGAATCCACAAAAAAGTACATTTTTATTAATTTGTGCAAATAGCTATGGGTCCATTAGATAAAAAGAGGCAAGACT
The DNA here is from genome assembly GCA_031893035.1 of Dermolepida albohirtum. Classification (NCBI taxonomy): domain Eukaryota; kingdom Metazoa; phylum Arthropoda; class Insecta; order Coleoptera; family Scarabaeidae; genus Dermolepida; species Dermolepida albohirtum. The sequence continues at coordinate 34,852 of JAVIWB010002130.1, read as the reverse complement.
GCATAAACGAATTGATACAAACTGAAAAAGCCTACATAGATGATATGCGAATAGTGCACAAAGTATTTGAAATTCCTCTACTGGAGAGTCAGGTCGTGGATAAAAACGATATAGAAGGAATTTTCGTCAATTGGAGAGAAATACTGCAATGTAATAAGAATTTTCTAGACGATCTTTTAGAAAGAACAAACTCCGGAAGCGACGTAGTTGGTGATATAATATGCTCCCACGTATGTATTAAACGCACATTTCTGTATTCATTATAAGAAGTAAACGTGCCATTTCCAGTTGCCCAGAATGACAGCCTACGTAACGTTTTGCAGTAAGCAGTTGGACAGTGCTGCTTTACTGCAGAAATTAACGGAAACATCTGTGGCTTTTAGAGATGTCGTTAAAAGATGTCAACACAATGTGGAAACTAAAGGAATGCCCTTAAGTTCCTTTTTGATCAAACCAATGCAGAGAATTACAAAATATCCCTTGTTAATTAGTAAGATAATTGATAATACCGCTGACAATCATGCAGGTAAGTTTTAATGAAGACCAAAATTTAAAAAAGGATCTTTCTATATTGGTAATAAACTATAATTACAGATTATCCTTATTTAAAAAGTGCACTGGAGGCAGCTGAGAGGTTTCTAAAGCAAGTTAATGAAAACGTACGTTTAAAGGAGAACCACGAAAGATTGGATTGGATGCAAGCGTTCATTCAAACTGACTTTAGCATAGAATTTGATAGTTGTACTAACAAATTAGGTCCTAGGAAGCTCTTACATTTTGGATATTTGACAAAAGTACTAACATACAAATGAAAAGACGTTTGTTTTATTATCTTTTTTGTAGGTAAAGAGCGGGAAAGAACTTTTAGGTTTTCTATTAAATGATTTCTTATTATTAGTGCAGCCGAGTAAATCAATTACATCTACGCAGTTTACGTTTCAAAGAAATAATAATGTCGTTTATAAAGTATATAAACAGGTAAGTTATACTACAGTCTATGATAAAAAGCGCAGGCCAATATACAGTGAAGAAAAGTTAGCGGAAGAGTGGGGTTGAGAGAATAAACAGAAATATCTTCTCTCTAATACGCAGTTTTAGTTCAGTTATCCGTTGTATATGATGATAAGTAACAGTTTTAGTTGAAATAAGTGCAGCATTTATATCATTTCATCTACCATAGGTGTAAAAATAATTCTTCTCCAGATGCTTCTATGTTTTTGGTCTCATGTTTTGCCTCAGTCCAGTACAATCCTTTCTTTTTCAGGACACCTGTAATTTCTGTATTCCACTTTTTCCTTGCCCTACTCCTTTTCACACCTTTCTTCTTTTTCCAAATTACTTTCACGACTTTCTTCTCGTTCGTTTTATCTAAATGACCGTACTCACTTAGGGTTTTTGTTTCTTTTTATCATTAACGTGTGCAGATACTTTTTGTTTTAACCTCTTTGTTATAACACGTTCCCGTACATAAGTATAGGGCTGACTCGTAGATTATAATCTTTATTTTAGCGAATATTTCTTTCTTTAAAAAAAAGAGAGCATTCTGTAGAACGTAATAATTTTTTATTCTATTTGATAATTCTTTGTGAGATATCTTCATTTATTAACTTCTTTTATTTTAATTTCATTACCTCATTTCGTTTTTATATATTTGAATATATCCGTAGCTATTTACCCTACATTTAAGTGTCCCAAACAATCTACTGGTTTGCTCATCGAAACTATTTTACTTTATTTACGGTGTTGTCCGCTGTTTATGCCTTAATATTTTCTATATTCTCTCCAGAAAGAGATGCAAAACTTAATCGTAATTACAGTTTGGTTATCATTCGTTTGTTATGGTAAATGTCGAAATCATTAAACACTATGGGTTCTATTATTAGCAGGTTCATCTATATGGATTCAAGCATTTTCTAAATACAATATTTTCCAGTAAAAATTGTCCAATATCTATAAATGTCGATTTTTTGAAATCTTTGTTCTCTCAATATAGAGATTATACGTTCCTGACTTGATATAAAATTAAATTTATTATAATTTTCCAGACATTTGTCTTTAGTAATTAAATACCTCTTAACTTTTGAACTATTCCATTATTTGTCACTTCTCTATTTATATTGAGAAGTTTTTTTTAGTATTACCTGTATTATTCATGATTGCATAATTGGTGTTTACGTATTTTTTTTGTTAGCCAATTTTAATCCAAGACCTTAAGGCCAGTAAGGGCAGTGCAGAAACTGTAGAATATGGTACAGATTCAAATAGAGTCTTAAGAGTACAGGATAAGAAACAAATCATTTCCTTATTAGCTCCGAGTGTGAACGAATGCAATTTGTGGTTGAAAAGGATAGAAGAAGTTGAAGATAACTATGAGAAAGTCATAGGCTTAATGAAGCCTGTTCTTCAACCGAGTAAGTACTTAATATTTTTGTTTCATTTTTATCCGGCTTTTCGCTTTATTTTGTATGAACTTATTCTGTGTTGAAAATGAGATTGTCTATTTTACGAACTAAAATAAATTAATGCAATATCTTTAATTTTTCGATTAAAGTTCTGTTTCCGTAATGAGATTAATTTCATTAATCAAATCTTACAGTCCTTGGTAGCTCGTTGGTAAATAGGCGACTGGGGTTCGATTCATCACCGAAAGGGCATGATCTTTTCATTAATTTCCGTCCTAATTATAACGATGTAATAACTAGGAAATTACAAGTTTTCAATGCAATATCTTCTTTAAAAATTGTTGCAGTCTATATAAAGTGAAACACGAATCATAGATACATATTTCAAAAAAGGAGAATCTGAGAGTAAAATTAATAATTAAAATGAGAACCAAATTTGGCAGAAAGCATATCTCTTAAGTGTGAATTAATACCTGAAACACTTTAATTCTTAAAAATGCCATTAAAGAGGATGATCGTTAAGCAAACGATTAAACGTTATTGAAACTTAAAATTGAAAAAAGTCAGAAAGCGCGAAAACGAACAAATGGAAGAGTAACATTGTTGGTCCAGGATACTGCAATAAAACTAAAACTTACCAGATATTTAGCAAACTAATCAAGGAAAAAGTACCAGAAAGTAAATAAACTATAAGCCTGAAGGTTCCGGATTAACGTATTAGAACAATATGAACAACCTTGGCGTTTTTCCATTCCCAATTTCACTCAAAGTGTAGAGGTAATTAATTAAGATAAGCTCTAGGTGCCTTAGACTGATCGTATTATCATCATAGTGCAGCGAGCATCACCATGGAACAAATAAACCCAATTAAAATATAAAGTCGAAGTAATGCAAGATTATTATTAAAAGTTTAAGAGACGGGCGGCCAAAAACAATAATAATGGACGTTAATATTAACAGAATGCGAAATGCAATACGGTTCGATAATTATCTAAGTGTGAAATTGATAGGCGAAAAGTTGTAGATTAAACATCATGATGATTGATTTTTTTTATTTATATTTATCAATGCTCTTTCGTCTGTGCGCCAAACCAATATGTGAATTCTATTTATTGACATACCTTGTATATTTAATTTCATCAGACTTTTTGACTGTACCTAGTAACCTCCACCGCCAGTCCATGTTAATAAGGCGACGGGTGTGAAAAAGAATCTTAACGGATGAACAGAAGCTGCGTTGGCTTGATATTGCGAATCATTCTACCTAATTAGGTCATTCTGCTTGTTCAGACCTGTTTCTAGAAACAGGAATAGCGTTTAAGTCGGCGAATAAATGCATAGAAAGTGTTTTAAAGATGTCATCAAGTAGACATTTTTTGCGGGTGCTTTAAGTTGTCGGAAACAAAATTATTACATCGAAAATAATATTTCTCACGTGGTATAAATATATTAATAAAGGAAATATTTTTTATATAAAGGATTAAGGGTAAAATCCGTATCTGTTAAAAATATGTTACTTACTAATTTTTTAAAAGAAATAAAATATATTTAATCTTTATTATCAGTATTATAAACTCAAGCCACTCGCGAAATTTAAAAAATGTCTACTTGGACCTTAAATTAGTACCATATCTTTCAATTCTTCGTTTGAACTTTACAATAAAAATATAACGAGACAATTACTGCTTTGTACATACATATGTACGTACAGTTTGTGGAAAAAATAATGTCACCTTTTGATCGTGGCTAAATATCATTATTATGTTCTAAGGCGATCCATATATTCTCGCTTTCAAATATGTAAATATTACTAATGTGAATAGAAAAAACGAGCTTCTTTCCAACATAAATCTGTTAGGTTGTTAATAAGTTTTGTCGTTCGATAAGAGATGGTGCTATTAAGTTTGTCGTTTTATTTTTCTAAAAATTGTACTACTGTTTATGAACATGTGTTAAGTGTTCTCATTTTATATTTTCTCATTCATATATTTACCAGTATTCAAAGTTAACGTGTCACATTATTATTGTCACATTATGGAAAAAATTGAATATCGTGCAGTGATAAAATTCTTATTTCAATTCGAAACAAATTCATGAACAATTGTTAAAAGGGTATAAGGATTCCTCACCTTCAATTATAACAATAGAAAGATGGGTTGCTGAACTTGAACGTAGTCGTACATGTCTTAAAGACAATCCACGTGAAGGACGTTCAAAAAGTGTATTAACACACATCGTAGCAAAAATACAGGATATGGTTTTAGAAAATCGTCGATTAACCGAGAGAGATTTAGTAGAAGCCCTAGGCATCTCATTAGGCAGTGTGAGCAATATTTTAGCTGAAAAACATTCGAATGCGTCTATCTCCGCAAAATTTGAAGCGTTTTGAAAAGAATATTTTTGTGTTTCCTCTGTATGGATGAGACTTGGGTCTACCACCATGATCCTCAATCAAAACAAGAGGCTAAGGAGTGGTGTGAAGCGAATTAGGGTCCAGAAATCGGCCAAGGAGGTGTTAGCATCAGTTTTTTGGGATGCAAAAGGAATTTTGTTCGTGGATTACCTCAAAACTGGTAAAACACGTACATGTCTTAAAGACTATCCACGTAAAGGACGTCTATTAATACCAGAAATCGTAGCAAAAATACAGGATATGATTCTAGAAGATCGTCGATTAACCGAGAGAGATTTAGTAGAAGCCCTAGGCATCTCATTAGGCAATGTGAGCAATATTTTAGCTGAAGTTTTGGGTTTGAGAAAGCTGTGTATAAAATGGGTGCCGCAATCGTTAACAATGGAACAAAAACACATTCGAATAAGACTTTTTCAGCAACATTTGAAGCGTTTTAGAACGAATAAAAACGATTTTGTGCATCGTTTCATCACTGTGGATGTGACTTGGGTCTACCACCATGATCCTCAATCAAAACAAGAGGTTAAGGAGTGGTATGGACACGGTACTTCAGCTCCGAAGCGAGTTAGGGTCAAGAAATCGCACAAGGTGTTTGCATTAGTTTTTTGAGATGCAAAAAGAATTTTGTTCGTAGATTACCTCCAAACTGGTGAAACGATAAACTCAAATTATTATTGTAACCTTTCGGATCAGTTAGATGTAAAAATTCGTGAGAAAAGACCTGGTTTAGAGAAGAAAAAAATCATTTTTCATTAAGACATTTTCTCACACAGCTCAAAAAATTATCGCAAAAATCAGTGAATTAAAGTACGAATTGTTCCAACATTCATCCTATTCGCCAGATTAAGTACCCTCTACCTTCTGGCTGTTCACATCTCAAAAATGCGTGCGTGGAAAACGATTTTCATCGAACGAAGAGGTAATAGCAACCATTTCGACAGTCTTCCGGATTCTCACTTCAGGAATGGAATACATAAATTAGAAGATCACTAGAACGAGTATATTGAAGATCAGGTAGGTTATATTAAATAACAAGATGTATTCTAAATCATAAAATCATGTTTTTCTTATCGAACGACAAAACTTATTGAACAACCTGATATTAGAAGAAAGTGTTGATATTTAACTCTAACTAGCATTATTTTTTTACAAACTATACATACACACGCTTATGTATACGGAATATCTTTTTTTTTCCTGCTGTGGCACTTTGTCGTGTACGAGCCTTAACAATTGTATGTTGGGACAATCAGTATTTTTCAGAATAATGCCCATTTGACTTTCTAGTTGTAGATTTTTTTTAATCATAAAGAAATTATCAACCGCAGTCCGGATATCAATTCTACTTAGACAATCTTGCTCAAAATGAAGCAGCAGTTAAGAAATGACCCCCAACGGAAGTTTTCCAACATTACATACCAATCTGCAGGAAATATGGAATGCCTTAACACTAGAAGCATGTGAACATCTTGTTAAGCCTATGAGAATCTGAGCAGTTATTACAGTAATAAGCGACGTATCGTCTTCTTAAAAGTCATCGTCACAAAGTCTCCTAATAGATGCCTCATTATATATAAAAATATTAGAAAATTATGTATTACAAATATTGGGTTGGTAACTAAGTACTTTCGGTTTTGTAGTATAAAATAAAACACTTTTTTTTTAAACAAAGAATAGTTTTTAATCAATTATATATTTTCCATTTTGCTCAATGACCTTCTGCCATCTTACTTTCAGTTGCATGATTCCGCGCTCATAAAATTTCTGGTCCTTATCAGCAAAAAACTGAACCAGGTGCGAGTGAAGGTCATCGTCATTTGTGAAAGTTTTACCATTCAAAGAATTCTGCAAACTTCGAAATAAATAGTAATCAGATGGTGCTAGATCAGCGCTGTATGGGGGATGTGGCATCACTTCCCAGTCAAGCTCCAATAGTTTCCCACGAGTTGCCAAAGATGTGTGAGGCCTTGCATTATCTTGGTGGAAAACTACACCTTTCCGATTTGACAATTCTGGCCGTTTTTCTTCGATTGCTTCATCCAGTTTTATTAATTGTTGACAGTAAACATCAGAATTGATCGTTTGGTTCCTTGGAAGCAGCTCAAAAAAACAGAACACCTTTGTAATCCCACCAAACTGACAGCATGATCTTTTTTGGATGCAATTCAGCTTTCGATGTGGTTTAAGCTGGTTTATCGTGTTTGCTCCATGATCGTTTTCTGTACAGGACCCATTTTTCATCACCAGTGATGATTCTTTTTAGGAAAGGGTCGGTTTCATTTCGTCTAAGGTGCATATCGCAAAAGTTGATTCTTTGTGTTAAATGAATTTCTTTCAATTCGTGAGGTACCCAAATATCAAGCTTCTTAACTAGCCCAAGACATTTTAAATGTTTTCAATTGTGTGCGATACATGTAGCCTCTCCGCAAGCTCTCGAACAGTTATATGACGATCCTCTTCAATTATGACTTTGATTTGGTCATCATCAACTTCAGTAGGCGACCAGAACGTTGCTCAACTTTGAGGGAAAAATCTCCAGAACGGAATTTTTTATACCAATTCTGACACGTGCGCTCTGTTAAGCAATTAGCACCATAAACTTCACATATGTTTTTGTGAACCGCAGCAGCTTTCTTTCCTTTACGGAAATAAAATAGTAAAATATGTCGAAAATGTTCGTTTCTGCATTCCATTTAAAATTAACCCACAACTAATAGCTTTAATAAAAATCACGCACTACTTGCTTCTGAAGTTACGTCAATGTGACTAGTATCACGCGACAAACGGTAAAGTACAGCACTAACATACGTTATACAAAAATAAAGCAACGCTCTCTATCAGTAAAAACCGAAAGTACTTAGTTGCCAGCCCAATAGTAACATAAACCCATAAAACTATGGTAAAATTGATATAATTTAGTCATATTCTGTCTGTTAGGGCTCGTACAACTATGAATTAATATGTGCTTCATGTTTAAATAAAGTTTTTATAACAGAATCATAATCACGTGAAAAAGTGCACTGGTAAATGTTAAATCACTCTATTATACACATTTGCCGTCAGTTAATTGTCTGAATATCGTTCGCATGATATGTCCATAACAATGTTGAGTGTTCGTTGTGTTGTGTGTGCAGGAAATCAGACGTGCGGTCGTCTACTCGTGCTTGTGCAGAAGGGAAAGAGATTTATATGCTCGGGTAAGATCTTAATTCATTCTGTTTGCATGGTATTTCAGTTGAAGAAACAAGGTACCTGCTTGACGTGATCGTAGTCGAAGGAACGGAAATTTATAATAAAACTGCACGTACTAGAAATTCTTTTTCGTGGAAAAAAGGTACCACTTTTCAATCAATGACGATTAAAAATGTCTTCAATTCAATTACGTAGAAGTTGCCTTTTTTGTATTAGTTTTAATAATACACTACATCATATTTGGTATAGTATTTTATTAGTTATTATCAATTATTAATTTTACGTTTTTGGCGCTTTTTTTAAAATTAACGAAGCAATTAAAGCAACAATTACGATTTTCACATAACTTACATAGTAACCCATGTATATACAAAGTAAATACTGGCAATAAATAAAGCACGTGTTTCAATCACAATTTTGCAACACGAAATTAGGCTTTGGCGAGCTAGTTATAGCTTAGTTATCATATTAGCCTGAAACTTAGTTATATAGCTAGTTATAGCCAATAACTCCCTTGTAATTATAGAAATTGCTTATCCTTCATTTTGAAGTAAGACGAACGTATTACATTTTATACCGTTATAGGGAATTATATCTGATTACAATGCTACGCTGTCAAAATCCTGAATAGCATTTACTTTGTAAACGTGTTATGTTTGAATAATATTATTGATTTGTATTTTATATAGCTTTTTTTATAGATAATTCATACTAATTTTTGGATTATTTTATATTTACAGTTACTAGTGTAAAAAGACTTTTCAAGCGAGTTTAAAATAATGATGGCGTAACCATTTTTATCATCTATTTTTATAGAATTTATTCATGAGCATACCCCGTATATTCCGAACGTGTAAACATAGGGCAATTATATTTTATATATAAGTAGTACTAAGGTAGTATAGCCTATAATCATTAGGAGAGCGATTTAATGCTGCTTCGGAGGAATGAATAGCGGGAGCCCTCTTCTCGAACCTCTAGTATCATAGCAACACGACTAGGCATTGAGTCTACTAGCCACAGCATGGTGCATAGACCGATGGCTAACTATGTCACGTCAGCTCGTCTTCATAGCTCTTCAAAATCTTCGTATACGACGGTAATCCGGTATTATTGAAATGTGTTGCAACCAAAGACGTGCTGCATTCAACTATCTGTATCTACTGTACACTGTTGTACAGTTTGCACAGTTAATGCATCTCCTCTCTCCACGAGTCACACTTGTGCCAGTTGCTGGAAAGACGAAGTATCCTACACTAGTATAGCATCAGCTAAGGTGTGATCCTCACGCTTCGTGGATTTGCCGGGGCGTGCGTTCCTTAGTTTCTCGGTATTCCACTGCGACCAGATTGGAAGTACAAACTCATTAAATGCATTCCAGTAAGTGACCTTTCTGGAACACATTCTGGTAGCGCTGGCGACTTTATATTGCACACGTAGCATGTACATACTCACTGACTTGTGAAAGTACACTAACATTCACCGATGCAAACAAAGCGCTACGGGACCTTTCGCTTCGGCAACAGACAATTGAGATATTTACTGACTCGAGTCATATGCCGGTATTTAATTATAGTTCACGCGTTTGAATATACAGAATGTGGTTTGTGTTCATGAATAAATTCCAACAGTATCTTATTATCATTATCTTATCTTATTCCCTTTTTAAATGCGAGACAATTCCCATTTTGAAAAATAATAGTGATATTTGACAAAAAAGAGCAAACAAGAGGAAATACTCTTCTAAAATCAGGTTTTTCCTAGCCCTAGTTGATTTCGTAGAATCTCTCGCATTTCTCGGAAACCATCTTTTTTTGTTGTGTTGTTTCTTAAATTTTTCAAACCCATCATCAATGGGTGATTATATTAGATTAATTGAAGTAATCATAGAGCCTTTTCCACGGTCTATCGTGGTCCTCACCAAACCCTCCCATTGGCATAGTAAGGAACCCACAGTTTTCTATTCTACTTGAGAAGTTCATATTGTTTATGTGCTTATTGGGTTTTAAAAGACCTGTTGGTAAACATACTGTTATATATCACATTTTCTGGTTCTACTCAGTAAGCTCGTTGTAAACTAGTGTTTCGTCTGTCTCTGATTTGCAGAGTTCTTTCACTTTCCCGAGATTTATTTTTCAACCCACTTTTTCATGCAGTTTTTATGTTGCAATGTCAAGTACAAGGCTCGAGTCCTACAAAACTACAGAAGCTGGTCAAATAATTAGTTTGCTTTATCATTAACGCTGTAGTCTTCATGCCTTGGAATCTATACCATTCTTGTTCTTTTGCAATTGCTGTGCTTATTCAAGGCGCAGACACAATTCCATATCAGTTTTGAATTCATCTGTATCGAATCTAGTGCTTTTAGCATTGCTTGACTATTAGAGAAAATAGACACTGCGCGGCTTATCCCACTTTGAAAATCAATTTCTCCAACAAAATGATGTAACACAGTTACTTTCGCTTGAAATAGCGTGGTTATTTTACTTAACCTCAGCAAACGTTATACCTTTTCTTTTAAAGAGGAATCATTGTTGTTGAGCTAAGTTGGTTAAGCAAACGGGATTCGAACAGAGTAGGTGTTGGAAACTGTCAAACGGAAGGCCAGCAATAGAAAAATATGGAAAGAAATGAAGAAGATGATATACATAAGTGGTTTTTAATTAAATTTAAAAAATTTCATTTATGTTTTTTTCGGAATGGTACGTTTTATCCCAATTTCAAGGACTTTTTATAGCGAATTTTGTGCTTTTTTATAATTATTGAGATTGCTGTATTAGAAGAAAGAAGTTTATCATAGTTTATGCATTTCACTCCCCAATTTTTCCTTTTACTGACTTTGTTTTGGACATTATAAATTCATTATGCTAACCATGAACATACAAACTCGTTTCAAAAGACTGAAGCAATAAACTTCCACTAAAAAACTGCTCCGGCAAAATTCCCTTGGTCTAAATATAAATGACATAAAACCTTTTTTTCAATATATAGAAACCACGTAATTTTATGACGAATTAGAAATTTTTTGAGACTTTCCTGGAAGTTTCCGAGCAACTGATTTATAAGAAATAATAAGGTATCCATAAAGTCACCAGAAAAGCTATATATCATATCGATTCATTACTACTTCTTAATTGGTAAAATATTTGAATATTTAATAAAACTATATTTTGTATATATAGGAAAACTATACACGGAAAACATATACTGCAAAGTTTGTCTTGGCAAGCAAGAGCAACAGACTGATATAGGAAAAGATAATATGAGTAATGGAAATGGACCGCCAAATGGATTTCCTCAAATTCCTACTTTAATTTGGAACTACAGCATGCAGTTTCACGTAACGAGCATCAAAGATGACGTATTAACCGTCGTCGTTTATGAAATGTGCCCTTTTAAACCAGACAGTAAGTTTCAACAAAATCTTTTAGTTTTTTTTTTCATTGATATGTTCATATTGTGGAGGTGATTCAAATATGAGAAAACTTCATGCTGCGATGGTACTTTTTAGTACCCGACAACGAGATGCTATGTCAAATATGTTAAATCAATCACAACTTTGAAATGGTTTAATAAGTAGTTCGGCAATGAAATGTTATTGCATATTTGAAAAAGATAGAAGTTAAGTACATTTAGAATTTATAGAAAAGGGAGTTATATTTTAATAGAGAACTCAATTGACAAAAAATACGAGGTTAGGCAATTAAATAACGAGACTGGTGTGAGAAATGTTATTTATTGCAAACAATCTTATATTTAACTTTTATTCCCTTCAACATACTCTCCTCCTCTATCTCTATACCCCGCTGTATACGTGTCTTCCATTATCCAAAACAATACTGTAGTTCATCAGTTGTCAGCCCCTTCAACAACTCTGCTGCTTTTGCTTTTATATGCTCAACAGACTGAAAATGTTTTCACTTTAATGCACTTTTCAGTTTTGGGAACAGCTAGAAGTCACATGGTGCGAGATCTGGCGAATACAGAGGATGATCAAGCCTAACAATGCGCTTATCCACTAAAATTGCATCAGATAGGGGATTGTAAGCTGGTGCAGAATACATCAGTCGTTCTTCCACAAATCCGATCTTTTCTTCATTACTCTTTCCCTCAGCTTGACTAGAACTTCTTTGTAGTATTTCTGATTAACGATTTGACCCTCAGACATTCAGATGGTCATGATAACACCCTTGATATCGAAAAAAACCATCCGCATTTCCTTCAATGTCGACCTTCACAAAACTGTTTCAAAAAGCTCCGCACGTGACACTACATTATCACCATCTCCTTTAATATTTGTAAACATTCTGTTGGCAATTTTTGTAATTAGACAAGGAATTTCAAGTTAGTTCGCTGCTCGATTTTTATGGCGGCACTACTAAAGAACAGTGTCCTCTACAATTAAAGTTCTAAAGTAAACTAAAGCAGATAGAGAGACGAAACTGCGGTTTATGGGAAGTATCAAGGCCAATGACATTCCAATTACAGTCTCACCCTATGCGACTGTGCGATAGAAGGCACACAGTCTTGTTATTTAATTGCCATACCTCGTATATTAGATTTCAATTTATTAACATATTTATTGGAAATCGTTTAAGAAACGTTCGTTAAAATATTAATAAAATATAAAAAAAAATTCAAGTAGTTCTTGATACGTATTAATAAATGATTTTTGGAGATTTTAGTTTTTGTTCAGTGGGTAAATATATAATAAAAAACGTTAACATTTATTATACCTTATTGCATAATATAATTTTACTATACAAATACATTTTCGATTTAACTTTAAATGTTTGTATTTGCTTTATTAGTAGAGAAGCAGTGTTTTCAGTTATTACAAAATGGATAAAATCGGTTAAATAATTGCATCAGGTATGTCTGTACAGTTATTTCAGCAAACCGGGCATTTACTTATGAATTGCCGCGCATTATTGTCTTCTTTATTTATTAGCCCTTTAGACAGGGATCGTGTAGCGTCGGGTGACCATATAAGCCACTCGCCTACTGTATATCTCTCTAGCACAATAATCCTGTGCATTATTTGTCGATAGCACCACTATTACTCTTCTCTTCTTTCTGGAAGGAGTATCTTCTGTTAAAAGGATGCTTGTTGGCCGTTCGACTTCAGAAATAAAAGAAGTTACGATCTTTCACAGTAGACTCTCTTGAGACTTTAACATGAAAAATGTCTAGCTAGGCTATTCTAAGCCCCAGGTTTCCAAGTATTAGTAATCCACTTGTTAACTAGTAAGGTTGGTAGACTATATCTCCTCCAATGTATGTAATTGTGCCCTTTTGATACACCGCTTCGTACTCAGGCTAGATTAGATCAGGGCGTCAGAACATTCTGTCCCCTTATAACTTCTCCGACAACCTAATGTGTCAGTTACAGTTTTAGGGGTCGCTTCTGTGCTATGAACTGTACTTAATAAATTTATTTCTAAAAAATCTTCCTCATATTTGAAGTACTCTCACATTTGATTTAATAAAAGAAGTACTTAGATAATTGTGTTTGATTGCTCCTAAATATGTTTAAAAAATTTTAGTGTTTTTGGGGCGAGCGGATGTCAAGCTGGAGGACATATATAGGGAATCGCAAAACACTAACGGTCCATTAATTAAAAAACTCGTCCTACACCATGTGGAGTCAGGTGAAGTTGTTGTTAAATTAGATTTGCAACTATTTACAAATTACTGAATTAAGAACACACAATATCATTACTTATTTACTTTATTTACGTATTTATAATTGCTGACTTTGTATTAGTAAAACAAATCGATAGTGAATTTTGGAAATGGCGAATCATTTACTAATTAATTATCAATATATTTACATGTGTTTGTATATATAAAGTATTATATTTTACTATGTTCGCTTTATTATTATTTAAATGTATATTTTTTTATTATTAAAATAATCTAAACTTGATAACATAATTAGTAATATTTCGTAAAGTATTATTTTGCAATTTGTATTCTATTTTGATGAAACTAAGACTGTTATTGAAAAGCGGATTTGTTAAGTTTTAATTTGCTTTTTTTTTTACTAAGAATTAAAATGAATGCAGAAAATATAAACGCATACAAGTAACTATTCAGTATTTACTCAGTATATGTTGCTATAAAAGAATATCGATGAATTTCTTAGTTTATACAATTCTTTAAACCCAAAACCTTTCTACAACAGACGTTATTCCAAACCTTATTTATATTTGCTACTACAAAATAGAAATAAATCTCAATTTGTTTTACCAATAATTTTTATTATGTACATACATACGAGGGGGTATCCAAAAATAACCGAAATTTCTCTATAAAAACCTGTATTTTATCTTTTTTTTTACAAAATAACCTCAACACCTTCAATATACCCTCCATTTAACTTTATACATTCATCTAATTGATGATTCCGTTGTTGGAAACATTGTTCGAACTTGTTTTTCTGTATGGCTGCCAGCTTCTGTGTTGTTTTGCTCTTCATCTCTTCCACGTCGTTAAAACAATGTCCTTTCATATGCCTCTTCTTTCGTGGAAACAAAAAAAAGTTGCGCGGAGATTAGGTGAATAGAGGGCGTGGGGCAAAGGACTGATAAGGCTGTGTGAGCAGATGCATTGGCATGGTGGAAAAACCATTCCTCCGTTTGCCACAAATCGGCCCACTCGTCGCACTCTGTTGTGCAGTCTTCTCGGAAGCTCTAAATAAAAGCAAAATTTAACAGCCACACGCTGTTTTTCATTAAAGTCCGACAATACAAAAAACGACGAGAAAACGAAAATGCTTTTACAAAAAAATGCACTGTAACAAGACACAAAGAACCGCTGCACCAAACGCAGAACAAGTCCACTACAAGCATATGCTTTTTGCCAAAACTGTTTAAATTCAAAATAACAAACGTAAGGTAAAATAGATTTTTTATACTGTCATTAGAACGGTAAATTTTTATCAGTGTAGCAGGATGGGATCTTTTGTGGTAAGTACGTATGTACCAACAAAAATATAACTTAATTACTGAAGGCATTCATTTGATACATAAGCAGGAAAAAATATGACCAATATATGAAGATAGAAATGCTTGTCTAGAGGTTTTTGTGCTGTCAACTAGAGAGAGATCAAATTGCTTATTTATATTATAATATTTGTAGTCACCCTGACTGACGCCGTGAGTGAGGTATTGTCGATGAACTTACCCGGTCGCACATCTTATGAACAACCACGCAATTTTGCCCTCTCAATTGATAACCATAAACTTAATTACTTGAAATGTTCATTTGACAAAAACATGAAAAAAGTCACCAATATACGAACATTAAAAATGCTCTAATCTACAGACTTTATTCTGCCAAATTCGATAGATCGACTTGCATGGTGTGTATTTGTAGTACCTTTAAAGTAAGAATTCATTAGATGCACGCCAAAAGATAATTATTTTCTATGTTCAACAATACTTATTTATTTGGAAATTTTTATTAATCATTATTATATGCATCTATGTTGATATTTATGCTGATTATTGATGACGCGAATTCCGAAACAAACTAAAGTTGTGTTATTATTTTGAACATTTAACGTTCTATGTATGTTACTTTGATGAGCAAGTGTGCTTTTAAATTTTGATATGTTTGTCCGATATAGAATCATTACAGACGATATACTAAACCATATCAAAAATATTCTTCTATTAATCGAAAATTGAAAACTACGTCAGTAGAGGGACTCAGCCGATTCTCGAGCCTCCTCATTGACCTTGGCCGTACCAACAACATTGTGTTCAATGAGGAGGTTCGAGAATCGGCTAAGTCCCTCTACTTACATCACTTTTACCTTTATTTTTGTTGTAAAATTTACCTTTACTTTAATAAGTTTAAGTTTATTTAAATGATTTTGAATTTAATCAAATTTATATATGCATAGTATTGATATCGAACAAGCTAGGAAATTGCTTTTCTTTGTCATTTTGAATATTTATATATTTTCTGCAATCATTTTCAATATTCCCATACAAAACGTTTTAACATTCCATTGTATTTAAGGGTAAAATTGAAAATACTTTTATATACAATATTATTTGAGTATGTCCGATTCAGATGGAGTATCATGAACATTTTTCTAAAATTTTAGGATGTGAATTACATTACGGTATCTCTAAATACACTCTACAAATATTTTTATTTTAAAAATCATGACAATAATTTTCATATTAAAAGTAATTCTATCACTCGAAACGTTTAGCATCCCAAAATTTTGGAAATAACGTCCTTTCGTTCAATATACCCATCTTCCTGATAATTACTGTAGTTATTAAGTAATTTCGATTTACATGGAGATAGTATTTTGTTCAATTAAGTTAAAAAAATGCAATTTTTAATACGTATTGTAAGGATACTTTTTAATTTAACAGATAATGGAAATTTAGCGATTATACAGGCAAATGTTGATTTTACATATGGATCAGAAATAATTGAATATAATAATAAAATTTTACATATGGATGAGAAATAGAAATTAAAAATAATTCCTTTGCCACTATGTAATTTTTAATTTTAGATACGTATTTTGACAACTATATTGTCATCATCAGCAGCAGGAAAATATTAATTAGTAGTAGAAATACCATTGATGTTTATTCATGTAAATGCCAAAGATTACACAGGCTAATAAAAAACAATTTTTAAAAACCCTTTCAACGTTAATAGCTGATTCTTATGTTTTTTTGTTGATGCTGAATCCATATATAACTTCAATTTTTTTCTATCATCCACAGTTTCGGTGCAATAACATCGTTATAAGCTAAAAAAATGGCGGAACATAGGATAGGAATGAAAAATAATGTTTCTATATGAACAAAGCTTTTATTTAAGTATAAACATGAAAATATCTTATTATATTGCTGAACTTCTCGGTGAAGTGAACAGTAGTAGTCTTCGTATCATATTGGTATTCCAGCGGCCCTGATACCGTTTTTCCATCACTTTGATATCCTGATGAATACGATGACTATACTTGTTACTGATATCTCACATCATCCCTAAATGCCTCGGAAAAAATTAAGGTGAATGTTCAGTAAGTGAATCTTCATCTTTTGAACGCTTAACAATATCGCTTTTCTAAACACTTGTCATACGGCGAGACTAGTTTTTCTGTCCTACTTTTATAAAAATGTCGTGCAATTTTTTGGAACCATTTAAAGATTGTTTCCTTCACTACATCATCATTAGCGAAATGCTTCCTTTCCAGCCTTTTTTGGTTTCTCAAGCAAGACCAAGAAAGGTGGTGATTGCAAGGACTATAAAGCAGATGAGGCCTACTCGGCCTACTAGAGTGTATATGGCATTAATTGTCAGTCCTAAAGACACATGTTTTTACTTTCTTTAGCTGTTGCGAATTCTTTCGTCTCTATTCACTCAATGAGTGGTTAGTCTCTAGAGTATAGTGGGCATCCAGCATCTCCCGTAATGATTTTCTTCCAAAATGGATGCCAATTTCTGGAATAACATTGGTGAAAGGAAAGGGACGACTCGAAACGTTTATTTTCGTGACACCCAGCCTGCACGTATCTTACTGTAGCCAATCTGATCATGAATAATCGCGAAGACATTACTATAAAAGATGTCCAATACAGTTTTAATCTCTCTATTTGCGCAGCTATCAGCCAGAGTCATTTCACCAAGCGTTGTGCGTTGGTCGTGTTCGCAGGACCTTCATGTTGCGATTCGTGAAACAAATTCGTTCGCCCCTTGTTAAACATTTGGCACCATGGCGATCACACTGCCCATTTTCACCACATACTTCGATGAATTTCACAGTGATCACAATTTTTGGGCCTTAAAAATTGGGCTATTGAACGCACTTAAATCTCGGATGATTCTTTTATACTGAGACCGTGGGATACACACTTATTGAATGACGTAAAGTATTGCCATTTGAAGAATGGGGAGATGACAATATAGGCAGTGTTGCCACTAGAAGAAATTGTTTTACCTCCTTTCAATTTACAACCACGTCGTGGCAATTTAGTTTCTCATCCCTCCGATTTATACTCTTTTAAATAACATTGGTATTTTATTGCGCCTCTTTAACAGATAGTGCGTTACTGAATGTGGAACTGGTTCCAAACATGTTCTTTGTCAGACAGATATTACTACTGTTTGCCAGTGTAGACGTTGTATTTCCATTGTTCGTTGCATGAAAGATCACCCATGTGGTTTCCACTAAATATAAAAGGCAATTAAGTGCTTCATAAAAATATATCGCATTAATGTGTGCGTATTTACCTTACTTTTCCTTAACTTGCTTAATTATAAATTGATTAGATATTAATTGCCTTATTTTATGTTAAATGTATTAGTCCATCTATATAAAAGAATATATTTTTTATATTACTTAATGTTTTAATATAATTAAAAAAATATACGTATTCAATAGGGTTTAATCTAAACTAAGACGAAACATTATTATGGTACAAATTTTGCGTATGTAACGTTGCCTATTTTTCAACAATATTTATTGTCTTCCATTATTCTTTAGTATGAAATTAATTTTACAAACAAAATACTCCATTTTTTATATTGAAGGAAAATAAACGCTGAAAAATAGCAATACGAGAAAATGAGAAAGTCTTGATTGAAACTTATCTAAATGTGTAATTAATGTAGCTCTCTTTAACATGTGGAGTTAAATACATATGTAACCAGAATTTAGTAACGTAAATGTTTGAAGGTAATATATTTAATTTTAAAATTAACTTATTTATTAAAATAGCACAGAAATTTGTAGTTTGTTAGAAGCCCTGTTAATCGGGGCGATTTTATTAATAAAATATTCACTATTATTATATCGCCATAAACTTTTTCATATGTAATATATCTATAATCAATATAATTCTTATGAATATTTATATTATAATATATCTTTATTTTAAAATATATATTTAACCATATATTGCTGTATTAGGGTCATAATAATATTATTAAAACGTATATGTATAGTAGATAAATTAATAACAATCAATTGAATTTTAGAGAATGGATGTACAGGAATAGTTCTTTCATGCTTTTAAAAGTGGCATAATTCTAAAATGAATATCTTGCATTATTGCTTAATTTTCTGTTAAATATGCCTGAACCTGGAGTTTTTATAAAACATCAACAAAATATTATATAAAAAGAACTGTAAGTAATCGAAGTTTATAATTTTATTGTAGAATAATAATATATAATATAATAATATTACTAATAATAATAATAATATTACTAATTACAACTCAGGCAACAACTTTAGATAACTCGCATAAAGGTATTGATTTGAAGAACTGTTACGGCCCGTCACCCCTTTAGGTTCGCTTATGGGATTACTGCCATCGATGCAGACTCCACGCCGATGTTCGTCCAGATAGATCCACCAAATGGTGCGTGAAGAAAAGTACGTAAAACGCAGGAGCAATCTTCCCAAAAACCTTACCTACAATATTCGGTAATTTTCGAATCGAATCCAACTTACTGTTGTAGGATAACTATTCAACCTTTAAATACTTCGAATAATTACTTCCGGAATACTTTTACAACGAACGTGGGTGCGACAGCAAGCGTGACACCTGTTGCTCTTCTCTGTTCTATCTCATAAAAATATCTCTCCCCCTCCCAGATTCTGGAGTAAGGGTAACCTATTCCCAGGGTCCGCAACTATTGATACCAATGATTTAAAGATGACTACATGACGTTTTCAAAATAAATTACCGCACAATTTATGCACGTAACAGAACACTGATGAATATACGACGCAGTCATTTAATAAATTTGCGGAAACAATTCCGAATTAGCACTTATAAATAAAATAAATCGAGAATTAACAACAATAAATAAATATGTTGAAATGACCACTTTTTACTTCCACAAATAATCATGTGTACATAGACTTCATCTACGGGAGGTATTAATATAAGTACTTATACTACTAAAATATTTGCCAAGTATTAATGTAAGTCCTTATCCTACTACTAAAATATTTCAAAATAAAATTTTATGTATTCAATATATTCTCCTTTTGTGCATATATATTCAGTAGAACGTCTAGGCTCTTTAAACATTCCTTATTTTTGTCTACCAAACACTCCTCAACGGCACATATGGCTTCGCTATTTGTCTAAAATTTTTAACTCTTCAAATGGTTTTTGATTTTCAGAAATAAATTGTAGTTTGATGTTAAATTCGGAGAATGGAATAGGCGGTCAACTAAATCAAAATCGATTTCAGTAATTTTTTGCAGTGCAATCGACGACTTGTGAGTAGGAGCATTAACTTCCAAAAAGAGCACAATTTTAGCAAGTTTAGTAATCTGAACTATTTCAAGCACCTTCAATCAGATTTTTCATTTATTCGATAGTCACTGTAAACGTATGAGTTGGCACTGCGAGAGTACGGTCAGCGGCACTTCGAAGTGCAAGTACTTTAACAGTTAGTAAATGTCAACACTTATCCTTTTAAGCAGCATTTTTGGTATGCAGATTAACCAAGTGGATAAAATCGGTTAAATATGTACATTTCTGACCTAACAATTTAATTTTTCAACAAAACGACATATTCTCGCAACGACATCCCTTGTGAGCTGCATTGTAATTAACAAACGCAGTATCGTTCGCATAAAAATAGATTCTATTCTTTGTGATTTAAAGCTACATAGTGCTCTTTATTGTACTTCCACTCATCAAATAATTTTGTTTTCGGTCCAAGAGATGGAAGTATAGTTTTTTTATTTTTCCTTATTGAATTTAATACCGCTTGGGTGATTTACGCACAACCGAGGGCACCTGATTAGTTACGAATGAACGAAGCACATAGTAGACAGTGCTTTATTGACTGTTATTTTTCATATTTTTAATTGTGTTCTAAATCAGAATTAAAACATTCTTGGAGGAATTCACACCAGTCAATAAGAAATTGTGAAAATACCTAAAAATTATGCACGTTTTGACAATAATGGTTCTTCTGCATGAACCGGACTTTTAATAGACGTACGAAAAAGTGAGGTTAGAAATTTCTCACCCCACCCCTCACACAATGCCACTATTATTTTAAGATAATAACGTCACTAAAAGCTATTATTTATTTCAATAAACGCGAGAATCTTACAAACATGGAGATATAAAAAAAAATACAGAAAAATCCAAACATAAGCGCCAAGAAAAGATATAAATAACACTATATGACAGTACTTGCTTGTCAAAAGTAAAGATCTTGGACACACGGATATGTAAGGTACGGAGATTAATAAATTAGTTCATATATTATTCGCAGTTTAAATCTATTTTGTTGCACTATACATAGGGCTTCAAAACTTTATTCAAGTACTTATATTATTATTAATCGTACATAAAATAATTGCATTTTTATTCTTCTTTATTCCAGATACTGTGGACTTTGTCACTCCATATTTCTTCGCTAAATTAGTAACACTTGCACCTTTTTGTAAATTCTCCAAAATTTCATATTTTTCCTTTAAAGTTAGAAATTTATGTTTTTTTCTATGCATATTTTACAAATTATTCACTTTTATTTTAACACTTAAATACCAAACATGCGTTTGCGTCTGCGTACATGTAAAAACTAACTAAAAAGTGCACTTGTTTGTTTGACCATTGACATTCAAATGTTAATAACTCGGGGTTTCCCCTAATTTTTATACATATTATGTAACTGAAATCCGTTTCAAAATAAAAAAAATAAATGTTCATATTTTAAAGCTTTTGTACAAAGTTAATATTTTGGAGTAGTCAATGGCAGAGAAAAAGTGTTCATTTATTAGAGTGTTAATATTATCGCGAGTACACTGTAATATGCAAAGGTATTAGTCATAGTTTGGAAAAACTTCTACTTATTAGAAGCACCTATAGATTTTTTTTTCCTGGATTAATCTATGTTAATAACTTACCGACTACAAATACGATGGTGCAGAACCGTATTAATTATAGAACTTAAAATAAAGACTGTATGAACAAAAAATCATCCAGACAGGAATTTAACACAATCGCAAGACTCCAAAACTAAATGAGTACTGAAAATTTCTTTTGATTACAATATGAAATTTTATTCGTTGTAAATCTAAATCTGTTGTGTACGTACATTCTCTACTAGCAAATTGATTTTTATTAAATACATGCACAAACTACTAGATATTTACTTTGTTCGACAATCACGTTCCATTGCTTTAACTGAAAGATGGTATTTAGTGGATGTGTGTACTGATATTGTACATATCGAGTTGTCAACGATGATGTTGTGGCATGTCTTTAATAAACCAAGCTTATACTGCCATTGTTAAAAAATAAATATATGTATATATTTAAAAAAATAAGCTTTTTATAATTTAAACTTTCGACTGATATTTTTGTGTGGAATGTGTTTTTAAATAAAGTAATATTGCAAATTAAATTATAACGGGTGTTTTTTTTTAGAGGTATAGAACTTTGAAATGGAATAAAACAAATATGATTTTTTTAAATTGACATGAAATTTACTTTATTCGAAAGATAATCTTCTGGCATTATAATTTAAATATGACTTCTGGCATATGACCACCACGGCTGGCTCGGACGTAGTCTAATCTGGAGGGCCAATTTTCGATGACTTTTTCCAACATTTGTGGCCGTATATCGGCAATAACGCGGTGAATGTTGTCCTCCAAGTGGTCAATCGTTTCGGGCTTATCGGCGTAGACTAGCGACTTCACATATCCCCACAGAAAATAGTCAAGCGGCGTTAAATCGCACGATCTTGGAGGCCAATTCACGGGTCCCAAACGTGAAACTATGCGGTTACCAAACGTTTCCTTCAATAAATCAATTGTGGCACGAGCTGTGTGACATGTTGCGCCGTCTTGTTGAAACCACAACTCCTGCACATCATGATTGTTCAATTGATGAACGAAAAAGTCAGTAATCATAGCTCTATAGCGGTCACCATTGACTGTAACGTTCTGGCCAGCTTCGTTTTTAAAGAAGTACGAACCAATTATTTCACCAGCCCATAAAGCACACCAAACAGTCAGTTTTTCTGGATATAACGGTGTCTCAATATACACTTGAGGATTATCATCACTCCAAATACGGCAGTTTTGTTTATTGACGTATACATTCAACCAAAAGTGAGCTTCATCGCTAAACAAAATTCGATTATGAAAATCGGGATCAACGGCAATCTTGTTTTGGGCCCATTCACTGAATCTACGCCTTGCTAGGTGATCGTGTGGCTTCAATTCTTGCACGAGTTGGATTTTGTAAGCACGCAAACTAAGATCTTTCCGCAAAATCTTCCATAAAGTGGATGGACACATATCCAATTCCTGTGCACGATGGCGGATAGACTGATTCGGGTCTTCCTCTACGCTACGCTCTACAGCAGCAATGACTTCTTCTGTACGCACTGTACGACGTCTCTCTGGATGCGTCTTATCATTTAGAGAATACGTGGTGCGAAAATGTTCCATAGTTAATCGAATTAATTGCTCTGATGGACGATTATGTTGACCGTAATATTGACGTAGTGCGCGATACGTATTTCGAACAGAACCATGATTTTCAAAATAAATTTGCACAATTTGCAAGCGTTGTTCAGGCGTCAGTCTATTCATGTTGAAATAACAAACCAAACTAAATATAAATCACTTAACAGCTGACAAACTGGCCGCCAGTTAAAAAAGTGTTGCCAACTTAAAGTTCTATACTTCTAAAAAAACACCCGATATATTAGATCCTATTAATAGAGCTAGGCAGTTGTGTTTGCCTGACAAGGGCAGGCCATCGTGCAAAGTGGGAAGTCGCCCAATACGTATATCGTCTGTCTGTAAACCGCAGACAATCGATACGAGCGAATGCATCCTGGCGAATCGGACATACATACTTACATGGTAATTAGTAGTATAATAGTAACAATTATGTCAAACGCTAGAAGAGCTGAAAACGATATTTTTCCGAGAAAGTAGAAGAGTTTATTAGTGAATATAGAGCCTTAAATTACGATTGAGCGAATATAATACGTTTGGTATGCGATAATTTATTGCGAAAATAATTTTTTCTTAATCGATCAACGATAACTTTTTAGTTCTTCTCATGTTCAACATAACTATTATTGTTTGACCTATTGCCACGCAAGTATGTATGTATGTATGATTCAATAGCATTCATTCGTCCATATCGATGTTCGGCGTTTTACGTGCAGACGATATAAGTACGGGCGACCTCCCACGTTATACGACTGTCCGTCACTGTCGGGCGGATACTATTTAGCTTTACTCATTAAACAATAGAGTGATAGTTTGAATGTTTGCTCATAATTTAAATTTTGAGTTTGACATTTATGACAATACATTAAATGAATAAGCTCAGACCAAACGAGTAAGAGTTCGAAAATTCACTCATAACGAAACATGAAAGATGTTTGAAATTAGAAAATGTGTTAAATATCAATATTTAAAAGTACATTCCTCTTACCATTTTAAGTTAATAGCATTAGAGTATTAATTAACTTACTTATATAATGCAGACTCTTCTTATGAAGTATGATGTTTGTAAAAAAGACAAGTTTCAATTTCTCTAACTTACAAGATTTCATGGTTAACAAATCGCAATAAACAAGTCTTTATGGAAGTATTAAGACTACATTGCTTGATTTTGGATAAAATAAACTAATAATTTATTCTTTGTTATCATCAATATCAATCTTGCCAACATCTATTCACTGGTGTTACTTTGTTACATGGTCTTCAAAACAATCTGTAACGATAACACGATTAATTATATTTCTAAAAGATGACTATATGGCTGCACGAGCAATTACAAGTATCAAAGCCAAACAAAGTCTTTTATTGTTTTAGCAGTCAATGATACAATAATCAAAATAATACTATGTATTGACGTTGTTAAAGATGGGTTTAAATAAAAGTTTTCTGAAAGTAATCAGTTGATCCATGCTTCCTAGTTGAGATTACTGTGATTAAATAAACAAACTTTAGTACTGAAGCGCTGGTGCAAGCTATGATAACTTCTTCACTGTCATACGTTATGTACTTTTTATGTGGTTGTCATGTATATAAACATACAATCCATAAGTTAAATTTTGTATAGAAACAAAATATTTTATCATAGTATCGATGTATTTAATCTATTCACTAAAATAACTCATTATTACTAGTGAAACATTTTTAAATTTATTCTAAAGATCTTGTGAAACCTTTGTAAATTCCAAAAAAGATATCCCCATAGCAGTTAACCTCTACTGATACGACGTGAGGTACCAAATATAACTTTTGTCTAAATGCAGTTTTTTCCATATTCTTTGCCATTGGTTTTTCTCTGTACTTATTTATTATAAATATCGCATTCTGGCGTCAAACAGATACTTAATCTTTCATAAGATATTCTTTGCATGTTGGTTAACATTAATGGAGTATTATGACTAAGCTAGAACAATCTTCTGGGTAAGCAGCGATAGGAACCGATGAGAGACGAACGCGTGCAAGCATTGCGTAGCTTGCATCATGTCAGTGAAGGCGAAGATGCCTCACACAGGTGGATTGTTGACTGCGACTAGTATAAATAAATTTCTAAATCATTTTCCTATTTTCCATTAATCATAACAGAATTGTGTACGAAGCAATTTCATACAACAGTTAATACTGGTTGTTTTGTATATATTTTCGAAAATTCTAAGCAGCCTCCATAAATATGGGCCATACGCTAATGTGATTACCTATTTACATAATTACTTTCTCATAATACTGTCTGACATTTATTTCTTGTTGTTTAGCATCATTTAGTCAAAGGCTTTTATACTAATGCAGCCATATGAGAGAGCCATTTATGAGATTTGAATTTATACTAATGTAAAGCAATTAGCATTGTTAAGTGATATATTAGATTCTAAGGAGATGTATTAGGAAGCCCGTTTCCATATTGGTAGGCATGAAAATCAGGCTACCTCAGACTATGATTTAATAAATTTACTTCTTGCTGTTTAATTTCTTTTTAGGTTTCCCAAACTGTTTTAGTATGACATAGTTAAACTTCTAAACACTGTCAAAAAAGCTCACCTTATAAAATAGGACAGTCAAAAGATAGTTTATGCAATATTTATATCCCCATAGGTGATTCTAACAAAAACGAAAAATAGGAAACATTTCCTACACAATCCAATGAAAACGTCACACTTTTTCTTATTTCATTCGAAAGTTTATACCAGCGTCCACACATTTATCATATCCAATTTTTAATTAGTGCTAAAACACTGTGACATTTAGAAATATTCGCGTTTGGAATAAATGTAAATATTGATTTCAATTCTGCTGGTGCGTAGAAATGAATTTATATATGTGTATATATATATATATTGTACCTCTTTCGAGAGCTACATAGATAATTTCCCTTTTTTCCAGATTTAATGCAAAAATAATGAACGGGCTTAAAAGAAAACTGTTTCTAATTGTTGGACTTTTACTACAATTCTTTGCACAATTTATCAGATTTATAGATTTTCTTTAAGTAACATAGAAAGGACCCTTCTAAGTGAGGAAAAAGTTAAATATTATAATAACTATCCTCAAGATGAAGTAAAAACTTATTTAATATATGTAATTTATCACATTTAACATTCGTAATATATTTATTCGACTCTCAAAAAAATTAATTTCGACTACAGAGATAACAAACATAAAGAAGTATATATAAATACTTGAAGATTTTTTATTATGATTACATTCTTGTCTTTTTTACAAGCATTATCATTTAAATAAAACTCCAAATTAGAACAATAAAATTTTCTAATTCCATTTAATATGCTTCAAAAATGTACCAAGTAAGCACAAGCTTTTAAATATAAAGTATAAGACAAAACATTAAAAAAAAAACTTATTTTAATAAAACTCTGAGAAAAGCTGTTGTTTATATATCATCATGTTGATTGAACAATTGAGTTTAATACTTCGGTATATTTTTGTAAGACTTTTTACACCTTTATACAAGGTCATTTGTATTTGTTGACACTGTGTAAGTGTGAATTATACTTACCTACATATTTAATACAAATTATTACCAACGTATTGGTAAAACAGCTCAATGTAATCTGGCTTTTGTAGTATCTGATCGAAAAGTGATATTTACCGTATTTATTTGTTGAGATAATGTTGAAGCTTTTTAAGATTGTGCATATAAATAACAGAATCTATTTTAGTCATTTATATGGAGTTAAGAAAAGAGCCCTTCATTTTCTGGTAAGAGATTGTAAGCAATTTCTAGCAGCTCCAAAATAATCAGTATGTAAATTAATATGAAATTACGTTTTAATATTTGAAAAGGTATATCAGTTTAGTTACATAGTAATATTAAACAGCATAGCATTTTCATACCTTAAAGAGAGAATGTCAAGTCCAAAAGCTTTTTCTTCAGGAATACTGCCTACTTTTTTTCTTGACAAAATATTGTAAAGAGAAATTGATTTTTTGCAGTTCTTTAACAACATGGAACAGTGATAAATACTTCTGAAATATAAATGTAATGTATCGCAACTCAATTCACATTTTAATGACATTTGAATTTGAATATTTATCTACAAAGTTTTCACTGTTTAGTGTCTTATAGTATTTTTGTTAAAGTTAGTTAATCCATTTGGAGTTTTATGTATTCGTCTGATATTTTTTATGTCTTTTCAAATTACCGTTAAGTGGTCTAGCTATTGTATTAAAATAACTCACACATAACAATTGAAATGCTGACCAGCATTTTTCTTTTTAAAATAGACAATTAAAAAATTTCCACATCCTATATACAATTTTTTTTCTTCAGAGCTGTTAATTACATTTACTTACATTTCGTGAATCCAAGTTCCATCTATAGCTACAAAATACTGCAATGTACCTGTTCTTGTTAATTTATTTTGAGTAATATGCTGACATTTAAATGTTAACAATGTTATGGCTAGAACATAGAAAAGCGTTCTCTCTCTAGTTTTGTATTTTAAAAATTAGTTATACCCAAAATTCTAAATTTATGAATGTTAATCCATAAGAAATTACTTGAAATTCCTGCTAAGAAACCATTCAAAAATTATGAATAATCCATACTTTTATTTTTCAAATTTATGCTTATATACACTTCACAACTTTGGAACACCAATTATATTTGTGTCGAGATTTGCATATTACAAATATATGTATCTTGTTTAATGAATAAGATTTTTGTATAATGAACGATTTTTTAAAAATTATGTGTATAGTAAGCGCCCCCTAGTAATCGATTGCCCAAACAATTTAGAACAACCTCCTAATTGTAGTATCAAACACGAGATGGCCTAAATAATACTTAACACTCAAAAAATATAAATTGATGAATATTTTACAAATATATTCATCAAAATTAATCTAGATGTAAACTTTTTAATTAATCTCGTTTTTCTTAATACATCTAATAAATTATTTTATCGATTCTCTTATTTTACATTTTGCTATATATAATTATGTTCATAAATTATATTTCAGAATTGATTTTGCATTTTGTCATTCTCTAATTATTTTATTGCTAATAAATGTTTCAGGTTCAGTATACGATAGTATTTTTTTCTCCTAATGAATTATTATCTTTTGTATTTTTTATTATTTGAAATAACCTTTGTACTAAATCGATACAATACTATTGACAATTGACTCATCACTTTACAACAAAATATATTATTAAAATACATGGCTTTAATCAATAGATTGTCTTTATGTATCCGCAATATTAGGAAGTAGCTGCTTTTTTTTATACTGGGAATACATAAAGCGCAGTCTGTTAGGATCACGCCTAAATTATTCTTAAAAATATTTAATGGGCTTTCAAGTAAAAAAATTGATCAAGTAACAAATTCTTTAAAAAATCATGGATAATATATTTTTGTTTGATATTTGTCTAAATTTTTTGAATTTGGTATGGGTAACTAATTGTAATGTTCATTGTAAGTAACACCAATAAGCTCTTCCTGTTTGACCTTTACTTTCAAACGAATCAATTTATTTTGACTTAAGATAGGTTCTGTTCGCCACCAGTATAAAAACAATGTATTCTTAGATGGTAGTATTTTATTATAAAAAATATAAATAATAACATTGCAATAAATAAATAATTATGATAACATTATTAAGTCTTATGATTTATCCTACCTAAATCTAACAATCCTTTTAATAATGAAAAACCTATGTGTAAACACAAAGTCTTTTATTGTCGCATTTTCCAACATATACGTCCTTTATTGTACAAAATTCACAAATATTTTATTCATTGTATCACGAGAAAACTACAAAATGTATGACAATAGTCTTTTACGTCCCAAAATACGAATTTCTCTTCAAAATCACATCTTTTTCATTTTCGATTCCATCAGTTTGAATAGTGTATGTAAAAACGTTTCTTAAGTACATATCTCTAAAGAGCGTAGGTTCTTTGAAAAGATTCGGAGTGTTGCACTCCTCATTTTCCTCGTAAATGTAAATGCGATTTTTTTAAATGAGTTTTATTCTTCTCTCTCCTTAACCTCCATGACTTTAGTTTCTTCATCTTCAGGGAAATTATACAAAGGCTTGAAACCACCTATGAGTTGTGGTTTAAAATTTTCTATATCAAATTCGCTAGTCGTACTTATAATTGTTGTAGTTGTCTCTACTTCTTCATTGTTTTTACTTCTCTCTCTAACTGCTGACCAGCCGTTAGTTATGTTATCAATGTTTACACTTGGTTGAAAAGGAGCTTGAAAATCTAATTGCGGAACGTGAGTTGTTTCCAAGTCAAGGTCCACATTCTTATCGACTATATCTTGTTTTCTTTGAGCTTCCTGCTCAATTTTTGGATGTGTATGCATGACTGCACTTACTGTAAATTCCGAATTATGATCTGGTCGAATTTCCGGAATTACGGAACTTCCGTAGTTAGGCATTGAATATTTTTCGTGGTGATGTGGCTCCGTCGGTGTGTAGGCAACTGCGATCGGTTTTTCAGTGTAAGTCTTTAGTTTGACGGAGATTTGATCTTGAATGTTGGGTCCTATTCTTAATTCCGTCTCATCTAAACTATTCCAATTATTCGATTCGAATTTCGACACGGTATCTATGCTATTTCCAATTTCTGGTGTGGCCAATAACGAAGGATCTGGTCTTTCTAGCGGATAGGGAAAATTTGATTTAATAGGTTGATTTGGTCTAGGATGAGGTTTTAAAATAGGCATATCGTGCCTGTCGTGGAAATTAAAATCGAATTTGCTCATAGAATCGTTAAAATCGTAGTTGCTCTCTTGTATTTTAGAAGGAGGTAATGGAAGTTCAGCTCGTGTTCCAATAACAACGGTTTCTTTTTTATTTGTGTCTACAGCATCTAATTTTAGTGGGTGCGTGTTAACAGGATATACGACGTAAAGGGGTTTGTCGGTGTCTTTCGTTTTGGCGCCAGCTTGAAATGAAGACGACACGTCTACTTTTGTCTTGTCCTTTTTATCGTGTTTCGTCTGCATCATTTGAAGCGTTTCCACTTCTAAATCAGCTTCACCTTTTCTTCTTTGATTTAGAATTACTTTTGGCGGTGTTTGATAAAATAGTAATTGTTCTGGAGTCGTTTTTTTGTAACCCTCGTTCATAATTCTATCTTCTGCCACGCTCTGTCTAAATTTTATATCTTGCTCTAGTTGGGGCATGTTTTGTCTAAATTTTAATTCTTGTTCTAATTGAGGCACCTTGCGCAGGAGATGCATATTTTTCGGTGGCGGTGGCGGATGTAATTTTTCGAAAAATCCTATTGGTCTGTTTGATGGTCTCTCCAAAAGCGGTTGCCTGTGGAATTTATTGGGTACGTCGTATCTGTGATTGATTTTCATATTTGGTCTAAACTGAGGTAAAATGTTAGGTAGTTTATCAATTCTTTTGTATACATCATTCGGACGTGGTGGTCTCACATATTCTGGTCGTCCAGAATGGAAATGTCCTGGTCTAGGATCATAAGGTGGGCGTGGAGGTTGTGAGAAATTTTCGTTAGGTGGCGTTAAATCACTTGGTAATTGATGCAGCATCGGTTTGGAGCTTAACTTTAAAATTTCCTTATTTCCATGAGGATTATTATAGTTGGGTTTAGATTCGAGCTTGCTAAACGGACTCACGTCTGCTTCGTCGTCGCGGAAAACAATTTTCGGTCCTGTTCCTTTAGGAAATTTAATTTCTTCTTTGTTAATCTCTAATGATTCATCGACGACTTGTCCCGGCTTACCCTGTATTAAATCGATCGGAACTCCGATAGCCAGAGAAGCCTCTGAATTGCGTATTGGTTGTATATTTATTGAAGTAGGTTTTATATCAAAAGGTTTAGGTGGATTGACAGCTTCAGGGTTAGATTGTATGGTGTAACTTACATATTCGTCACCTGCATCTTGCACATAGAACGGCCTAAATGGGTTGCTATCGTATGGACTTTCTTTTAAAGCAGGCCCCAAGTACTGATTTGGAGTATTTTGTTGGTTTCCAATAACGAAAGATGCCATATTCTGATGGGGCGCGATACGAATATTGGTACTACTTGAAACTGGCTGTAAATTATTTTTCGGTGATACAAATGGTCTAGGAATTCTTTCGTTATTAAGTTGTTCTCTTAAGTTTTGTGTTGCTACAATAATAGGCTGGTGTATGTTGTTCGTCACGTGGTTATCACCCAAAGGCATCGATGTTACTTTAGGTGGTGTCAAAATAGTTGGAGGTGTGTTCACAATAAGCGACTGGTTTATATTTTCGTTGTGTACTTTCGGTGGCACTGTACTAGATACGTAAGGCATATTAGTAGAATGTTCAGTAACGGCATTTACAATGTTGATAACGTTCGCAGGAGATAATCGCGATGAATTATTTTGCAATGTATATGTCATATGATACGGGAAAGTATCTTCGTCTTCCTCAAATACTTCCACTATTTGACTAGGTCTGAAAACAGACGCATTACGTGTTGCTGTTTCAGGTTTATTAGTTACTATAACAGTTTTTGTGGTTGGGATCGAAGTCTGTGCTGTTGTTATCTCTTTAATTGTAGTAGTACTTTCCGTAAAACTGTGCAGCTTATTTTCAACAGCTATGTTATCTGTAGCGTCATCTTCGTATTCTTCATTAAAATGATGATTCATGTTAGAACCGGTAAGAACATTTTGGTCGTAAAGATCTTCGTTCGGGTCCATGTCTTCCTCAGCTATATCATAGTCTTCAACTGGAGGTTGTGCTGTCGTAGATGTCGTAGTTGTTTTCTTAGTGGTACTGTCTATATTATCATTCAACATTGTCAGAAATTGTTCGAATAATCCCATTGGTTCTTTTGACGTCAGTCCAATAGCAGTATTGGTTGTAGGGGTTGCTGTAGTTGTCGTAATGTCATCTCTCGTCGTGAGATATATAGAATCTACTTTGTTTTTTATTGTCGGCACCATTTCTTCACCATAACTTGGATCATTAATGGGACTATTCATTAAATTGACTTCGCTAGTTAAATAAATTTCAGTGGTAGATTTTTGTGTTGTAGTACTTGTCATTGTGGATGGTTTCTCTTCATATTTAGGTGTAGTTTTATAAGGTTTGTAGTAATAATGCTTCGTTGATTGATATGTTGGAGTTTTTATCGGTTTGTACGTTGTTGCGGGATAATTTTTGTGATTATGATATCTGTTGACGTTTCCTTGCACTTTCGTGTTCGCGTATGAACTACTGATCAGGGGATAGATATACTTATCTGGATTATATTTGACGGGTAAATTTAAGAATTCATACAAGGTGGGCGTCAATTGATTTACATCGTTTGGTTTGTGGCTACCGACGTTTGTGTCTTTTCTGTCAATGTTGGGTTTGGAAAATATATTCTTGTCTTCAGTTTCCGCGTATTCGTATTCATCGTAAGTATTTAAATCTGAGCTTTTGCTTAGAAAGTCTACATTTCCCGTCAAAGGATCTTTTTCTAAGTAAAACGGTTTGCCCTTATTGAAGATATTGTCTGGTAAATTATAACCGGGTACGACTAGGGGTGATGGATCAGGTATGGCTTCCGCATCTAGGAATGGCATTCCTTGGTCTTCTGAAGCACTGTGATGTAATGTATCCTGTAAAAGAACATCTACATTATTCTTTTAATTTGAATAGTTTCTTCTTTAAAGTAAACTCTCTAATTCATTTTCGAAGGTATCTGCTTTCAGAAAATATATAAGACGTTTCGATATCGAACAAAGGCCACAAGAGAGTACAGTTAGTTAGATGTTCTAATTTACGCGAAATTTCTAGAACTAGCAGTAGATGTAATCATTCAATGCTTGATGAGCAGTGTTCGACTACAGAAAATAAACCAGGTATGCTAGGTGCTTGGCTTTCCTTGGTTTTACCGTGGTTCTAGGTGCGACAATGTGATTAATTGCAAAGGCCAACCATGAAAAAACTTTTCTTATAAATTTGGCTCCCCTTTATGTTTTTTGACGTGCTGAATCCGAAAATGAACTTTAAAATACAACAGGACGTAAAGCTTCCTCGGATGTTTACTTTACGTTATTTATGCATTGTAAGAGTATAATAATAGCTGTTTTGAAGTTTTTAGGCAATCAGAGAGACCCCAATTACGAAAATATAGTTCAAAACATGTTGAAAACATTTCGAGAATTTGGATGTAACAGTGTGAAGGTGCATTTTTTACAATCACATTTAAATTTTTTCCCTGACAATCTTGGAGGTGTACGTGGAACAAGGGGAGCGCTTCCACCAAAATATAAAGGAGTTGGAGAAAGGGTATCAGGGTCGTTGGAATGTCAACATGATGGGAGATTACTGTTGGACCCTT
Organism: Dermolepida albohirtum; assembly: GCA_031893035.1. Taxonomy (NCBI): domain Eukaryota; kingdom Metazoa; phylum Arthropoda; class Insecta; order Coleoptera; family Scarabaeidae; genus Dermolepida; species Dermolepida albohirtum. Next base: position 995 of record JAVIWB010002130.1, on the reverse strand, counting down.
CTACGAGCAACTCGAGAAGCATCATATAAAAGGAAAAGCTACACTCGAACTTTTACCGCGAAGAGGTTGAGGAAATACATAACTTTAGATTAATAAGTAAAAAGCTGTTCATATTCAAACTTACACTACCATTGAAATAATAAAATGTTAAATTATTCAATTATACCCTGATGATAAATTACGTACCTTTAAATCTTAACTATACATATATTTTAATACTATCATACCCAAAAAAAGATAAAGAATGCGAAAAATTGGTACGTGGTAGAAAAAAAACTGATTGAAAATTAGGATTCAGCACACCAAAATACATAAGAAACAGGTTGAACTTTGAAAAAAGTTTTTAAAAAATATTTATTGGTTGGCTTGTATTATCTGCTGATGATGACAACTTAGGAGTTGTATACAGAATAGGAAAATTATTGTGGAAAAGGCGTTAAATTAACCTTAATTGATTAATTAACGACAGGTTAGACTAAATAGAATTATTGGCAAAATATAGATGGTGCTATTTTAATATTTATAAAGGCATCGCTCCCAGACTTTTTTAAATGTGCTACTGTATATTGTTCATACGTAATTTTTTCCTGGAAATATGTACTATAAAATGTCTTTTTATTATTTTTCAATATTAAGTCGAAGAAACTAAATAAATATAGAAACGTCTAGAATTTCAAATTTCTTTTTGTTCATCAACAACCAATACCACAAGAAAAACAATTTGGAAAATTATTAGGTGCGCAACTAAGTTCTCGCTGTTTTTCAAGAGATGGCTCCAGTAGTAAGTGCTGGTCAATTGTGACATAACCAAAACGTTATGAACCAAGCTTAGACATATGGTAAACAAACCGCTTTGACACATTAGTGATTTTGTTTTTGCGTCATATACTTTTGGTTGTGTGAAAATGTCTGATTTTGTGCCAAATAATCGTCATTTGCGGGAAGTGTTGCTTTTCTTCTTTCATTCGAAGAAAACAGCGGCTGAAGCGCATCGA